>BQNB010025991.1:0-40637 GCA_026074375.1 Tanacetum coccineum
TTACAACTGAAAATAAAGGAAGGTATTTAGCCCTAACTTTGACCAAAAAGCTTTTTGCAAACATGAAAAGGGGTTATGCATAGGACATTGTACCATTGCTGCCTGCTATGATGGCAGGGGCAACTGTGGATCAAGGTGAAGGCTCAGCTTAACCAGCTGAACCCCATCACACATCTGTTGATCCAATATCATCCACATCCCAACCACCTCCTCTATCACCACTACTTCACTCACCACATCAATCACCACATCAATCACCACCTTATTCACCACTACATCATTCACCATATCAATCACCACTACATTCCCCACATCATTCACCACCTCAATCATCACCTCATTTTTCACCACCTAGGTCCTATGAAGCACCTCTCCCTGAAGGTAATACATCAGGAAGTGCTGAGGACAGTGTGCAACTTAAGGAATTGATGGTACTTATACCTAAGTTGGTGACCAGGATTAATAGTTTGGAGAAAGAATTGAAGGACACCAAACAGACACTAGGGAATGCTGTGCTCAAATTGGTAAAGAAGGTGAAAACTCTAGAAACAGCTTTGAAAAGGAAATCCAAGAAAGTACTCATATCTAAATTAGAGGGTGAAGAACCAGAAGATCAAGGGAGGAACATTCAGGATATTGATGATGATCCTCTAGTTTCTTTGGTTAGGGAATCCATGAAAGAGAAGTCAACAGATTTTGTCACTCCTACAAAGCTTCAGGGGAGGCTCATGAAGAAGAAATCAGTCCTACAATCTTAGAGGCAGCTAAAACATTGTCAAAGGTTGCTTCTTAGGGTGTTTTAACAAGGAAAAATCAACTAATAAGGGCAAGAGATATAGGAGGAGAGCATGGTTAGTGGCTAAGAATATTAATAATGGATTGGATGCAAAATAAGAGATTAATACTGGTAGAATTGAGATTAATACTGGTATTAAAGATGTTAATACTGGTAGTGCTAAAGTTGATTCTAGTACTACTAGTAAAAGGGGTCAAAGGGAAGGAAAGACTCCAATGGTTGAAGAGGATATCCAGGCTACTCACAGAACAAAAGAACAAATGAGACAAGAGGAAGCTGGATTGGAAAAGGCTATAAAGTTGCAAGATCAATTGGATGGAGAAGTTGCAAAGCAGATTCATTTAGATAAAATGGTAGCAAAAAGAATGGCAGAAGAGGAAGCTTTATCAGAACAATAAAAGAAAAGAAAGGCAAAATTTCAAGAAGCTGCTCAGAATTATACTAAAGAGGATTAGGATACCATCAGGGAAAAACTTGAAGAAAATGCAGAACTAACCAAGAGTTTACAAGGATAAAGTATGACTGGTGAAGATTTTGCTAAAAAGATGGTGGAAATGATCAATCAGAAAAAGAAGTTTTATGCTGAACAAAAGGCTAAGGCAAAAAGAAGCAAGCCAATGACACAGGCACAACAAAGAGATTACATGAGTACCTTCATCAAAAACCAAAGCTCATGGAAATTGACTCAATTGAAGAAACTTACTTTTAATGAGCTCAAGACTGAATTTGAAAAGTTGGTGAAGAGTATTGAAAATTTTATGCCAATGGAAACTGAAGTAAGAGTGAAAAGACATGGATTATAGCTACAACAAGAAACTTCAAAGAAACAGAAGATTGACATTGAGGATGCTTCAATCACAAAGGAAAAAGATGAAGTTGTAAAAGAAGAAGAAACTGAAGTACCAGTTAAGAAAACAAGAATGAGAAGAAAGCAAAAGGCAAGAAAGAGAATAAATATTGACAAGACTGCACAAGATGAGTTCAACAAGGAAAGAGAAGCATATGTGAAAGATAAAGTCAAAGATGCTTCATCATAATTAGAGATTGGAGTAGATGTTATTCCAACTGCTGCAAAACCTCCTACTATTGTAAATTGGAAGATCATTTCTCAATCAAGTCAAAAGGCTGCTTATCAGATCATAAGAAAAGATGGTTCTAATAAAATTTATATGAGTTTTGGAGCTATTCTTAAAGATTTTTCAAGAGATGAGCTTATAGAGTTGTACAGATTGGTGATAAAGAAGTATGGAGCAAATACACCAGAAGAGATGTATGACAGAGTACATTGGGGTGATCTCAAGACCATGTTTGATCCACCTCTTAGTGATGATGCAATCTGGAGTTTGCCACTTCAACAAAAGATAATTAATTAGAGGTATTATCCGACTTGTACTGTACACTGCTTAACATTGGATGCATCTACTATATATATGTTAGCAGATAGAAAATATCCTTTGTCAAAAGATGCTTGCCAAATGATGCTAAAGATGAAGCTTCTAGATGGAACAATGGATGAAGTTTGTTATCAACTCTTGAAGATGATTGAGAAGCAAGCTGGGATAAGAAAGTGATGAGTCTCTAAGTAGCAGTGAGCATATTTTTGGAAACTATGGGCTATAATGGAAGTGAGAAGGGTTTGGGTGTTGGCTGACCACCACACAACAAATGGTCATCAGTTCACCATGCTTAATAGGCATAAGAACTGGCTAGTCCAAAGCAAACGGCTTTGGTAAAGACTTCTCAAATCCGTTAATGGTTGACAGTTTACCAAAAACTGTATGGTAATCAATGTACCATAGTATTGCACTAAAGCATTGGCTACTCCAGAGCAAACGGCTACTGGTAAAGAGATCTCAAATCCGTTGATAGCTGATAGTTTGCTAAAAACTATAAGGTTATCAATGCACCTTGTTACTACAATGAAGCATTGACTAGTCCATAGCAAACGGCTCATGGTAAAGACTTAACAAATCCGTTGATGGCTGGTAGTTTGCCAAAAACTACAAAGCCAACTTAGTTGGATGTTGCTGTGTAGCTGTGAAGAGAAGACAAAGACTAAAAGACAAAGTATGATCTGGTTTTTCAAAGAACATCAAACAGATCATCATTCAAGAGAAGTTAAGGACTTAAATACATGCTTGGATACAATTCTTAAAAGCCCAAACTTAAGACAACTGAAAAAACTTGAAGTTAACAAGTGAAGTTCAGGTTTAGGGGAGGATTGTTATGAATTTTGTATAACAGACTTAATTCTGTTAGTATTGTAGTTAGTTCTGCTAGTATCATAGTTAGTACTGGTAGTGTTAAAAAGTTAATACTGCTTATGTAATAGTTAAGTCTGCTTACGCAGAAATTAGTTAGAGTTAAAGATATGCATGAGATATCTTAGGAAAGGATATGCATTATCTTTATACGCGTTTTGTAAAGCCCATTAGGGTTTCCTTAGTCTATAAAAGGAACTCTAGGCATAGTTAGTAGATATAGTTCTACACAAGATCATAGAGATCAAATAGTAATCATAGTTTGTAATCTGTAACCTAGGCAGATTCAAAGTTTAATATAAAAGTTCTTTTGTGGTATTTATTATTGTTCTTCTTAGCATTATTGATTAGATTCCGCATAATCAATAGTGTTCACTCAGTGTTTCAATATTGTTGCTTTAGAATTATCTAAAGGAGCAAACTCTTTGCAAGCTGAAGGTTTAGATCTATTTAGTTAATCGATCCAACACTCATTCTCCTGACGATTTTATAGATCTTTTCAGTAGCTAAGATGAAGGGGTAATTAAGAAAGAATTTGAATTGCCATGGATGCTCGAGATGAAAGAGGACTTGTTCACTTGTGATACACCTCTTGGGGCAACTTTTGATGAATTCAACCGATTAAGTAGAATGGATGACGATTTGTTTACTTACGAAGTGAGAATTCCTGGACTATGCTTGTCCCCCATATGATGAACCACAGTGTGACAACTTAGGAAACTATGATCATGAAGTTTATGAATGAAATTTGTGTTATGATGAGGAAGAAAAGAGCTATGCTGAAGCGGTAATTTTCATTAATAAAAGGTTGGTAAGGCTTATTTATGTAACTGTTGAACAATGGCTAGACCTAAAGTATAGGAATCATGAGACTATGGATAAAAAAATCAAGAATGGTGTGATTGAAACATGGTTGATTCAAAGTTATAAGTACAAATTCAATGATTACGTGGAAATTAAGAGAAAGAATGATGTGTTTAAACATGACACTGACATGGAATACGATCCCTCTGATGTTGAGTTTGCTGAATGGATGGCTTTGAAATTTAGTAACCATTCGATGATGGATTGGTACACGAAGAATGCATTGTGGATGTATTGGATTAGAAGGGATGATGAAGAGGTACTTATTGACAAGGAGCTTTCTGATCTTGAAGAGACATACGTAAATGAAGAAGATAAAATTGCTAAAATCTTTAGGATGGAGACTAACATATTCGACTTCGAAACACCTCTGTGCAAGGCATTCAATGAGTTTAATTATCTTCTTAAGATTGATACGGATTTTCTTACTCATGATATTCCTGGATTCAAAACATATGAGGAATACAGAAACGCATGGATCCATGTGTTAGCCATGTTTTTAGTAAAGTGATGGTCATTATCAATCCCAAGCCTTGTATACGAAAACGTAGTTTACGGGAATCACTTTTAAGATAATTGGGCCTAGGTGTCGGGCTTAAAGCCCATGTGTAATAGGTTCGGCCCAAAGACAAAGCCCAACAACCCAAGTAGGGTTAAAACACTCCATGTACTATATAAAGCCCTCTCCAATTTCTCTCTCTAGTTCTTTCTCTCTCTATAATCTTTTATCTTATTTTATGTTTTTGGTGATGAAATGATATCATCTAACATGTAGTATCATGAGCCAAGGTTTGGTTTAGTGTTTTAGTTGTGGTTATTGTGAGCTTTTTGGTTTGGCTTATTTTTAAGCTAATAATCATTCGGCTTATATTTTTGTTTTTTTTGTTTTGTCGTTTATCTTTTATATCCAAAACAAATTCTTACTTTCTTCACAAACTGTTTCGAGGTTTGTGGGCTTATTTGTGGGCTAATTAGTTGTTACTTCATATTCCTTTTTCTTCTAAACTGTTTGTATTTTTATTGGTAGATTTCTCACGTGCTTTGTTTTGGTATTTCAAGTTTTCAATAGCTTATGTTCTTGTTTTTTTTTCATGGCTTATTCCGGTGGTTAAGCAGCTTCTTTATAAGCTTATTTTGTAGGAAAACAAGTTTTTGGAGCTTATTCGGTTGTGAAGTTATAAGTCACGGTTTATATGTAGTTTGTTTCGTCGGTAAAAAGCTTACACAAGCTTATTTTCAAGCTTATTTCTCTTGTTTGCTTTTCTTGTACGCAGTATTGAAGCAAGAAGAACAAGGACGATAGTACGTTTTGGAGTCTTATGGAACCAAACAACTTGTAGTCTTAAGGAACCGAACAACTTGTTATCTTATGGAAGCGAACAACTTGTTATCTTAAGGAACCGAACAACTTGTTATCTTAAGGAACCAAACAACTTATTTTTATTAAGGAACCGAACAACTCCTTTTCTTTGTGAACCGAGGGACCAGTTTCCATTTGCAAACCGAACAACTTGTTTCATTTGTCAACCGAACAACTTGTTTCATTTGTCAACCAAACAACTTGTTTCAAGTGTGAACCGAACTAGCAATTTTATGTGGCAACCGAACTCGCAACAGTTTTGCATATACTCGTTTTATGCCATTTTGGATTTTTTGAATTCGAGTGACGGTATACTACGAGACTTATAACTTATACCGTTGTGATCGT
Source organism: Tanacetum coccineum (assembly GCA_026074375.1). Lineage (NCBI taxonomy): Eukaryota > Viridiplantae > Streptophyta > Magnoliopsida > Asterales > Asteraceae > Tanacetum > Tanacetum coccineum. Next base: position 5,630 of record BQNB010025991.1, read on the forward strand.
GATTCTTTTTCGATCATTGTGGTATATTCGGATTTCACCGACGATAACCGAACGAGTTCAAAAGATCAAAAATACAACCGTGCCTTATTTCCAAATTTTAAAATGATAATGGTGATGTTATGGAGGGAAAAATTTTGTATTTCTTAACAAGTTTCAAAAAGTGTCACATGCAGTCCCTCTCTTTCAACTATAATTTCACCATTAGTCCTTGTTGCATTATAAGCCCTTCTAGTTGAAACTACAATTACACCGTTAGTCCTTTTTCAACCAAATTTTCGCCGTCAGTCCTTTTAAGCTCACAAATCAATAACAAAAGCTCAAGTACTTCAATTACAACAACAATTTCAACAACAATTAATCATTGTTTCACGGTTTCTTATTGATTTTGTAAAATCTCGCGAAAGATTCAATTCTTTTCTCGGTTTAAATCTAAGATTTGTAAAATCCCGTGAACGTTAATTGGTTTCAATCCACAACAACAATCACTTTACCCACTTAAGATCCGTGTTTTTCATTTCACATCATTTTTGCAATGTCGACTCAACAAGACATTTATGCAGCCAGTTCCGAAAACCGCCCTCCTATGCTTAACAAAGAGAACTACATTCCATGGTCATCATGCCTTCTCCGTTACGCTAAGAGCAGATCAAATGGAAAGTTAATCTACAATTCCATTATAAATGGTCCTTATGTCAGACGAATGATTCCTGAACCAAGTGATCAAAACCGTGAAGTTCCTGTGAATGAATCCTTTCATGAGCAGACAGATGATGAACTCATTGAAAAGGAACTTAAACAGGTTGAAGCCAATGATCAAGCCATTCCGACTATTCTTCTCGGTCCTCATGAAGACATCTGTGCTGCTGTTGATAGTTATGAAACTGCTCAGGAAATCTGGTTACGTGTTCAACAAATGATGAAAAGTTCTGATATCGGAATTCAAGAAAAGAAGGTTAAGTTGTTTAATGAATAGGAAATGTATACTTCCACTGATGGGGAATCAATTGAGTCTTACTATCATCGTTTCTCAAAGTTGATGAATGATTTCAAGAGAAACAAACACTTTCTAAAAAATATTGCCAGTAATCTTAAGTTCTTAAACAACTTACAACCAGAATGGAGTCGACATGTTACCATTGTTCATCAAACAAAGGACTTGCATACAGCAGATTACACTCAGTTGTATGATTTCTTAAAGTAGAATCAAAAGGAGGTAGATGATCTAAGAGCTGAACGACGTGCAAAAACACATGATCCTTTGGCACTCATGGCAAATTCCAACAATCCTTTCAATTATCTAGTGTTTCACCAAGATCAACCATCATCAAGTACCTACATGCAACAACCACTTCCCAACAACAACAATTATAACCTACAACCATCATTCAACCAGAACTACATGCAACAACCAATGCCAAATCTCGAAGACATTACAGATTCCACAACCGCAATGAACATGGCACTTGTTCTAATGGCTAAGGCATTTAAACTAAACTACTCAACCCCAACCAACAACAACCAGATAATTTCATCAAACCTTTATAATAGGCAGATTGCTAAACCGGGTATGAATATGGGTCAAGACAGACAGATGCAGATGGTTAGAGGCAATGGTGGGAATCCGTTTAGACAGTATGCTGGGCAGAATGTTGGGAATCAGAATGGGTATAATGTAGTACAAAGTGTCGGGAATCAGGTTGTTCAGAATGCAGTTCAGAATCCGGGTGTTCAAAATGTTAGAAATTAGAATGGGCTAATTGTTGTTTCGTGGATTGCTAATGAGAATCCGAACAGGAATGGTAATGTTGTAGCAGCACAGGTTAAGGGTAATGCGATTAGGAATAATGGTAATCAGATAAGGTATTACAACTGCAGTGGATTGGGTCATCTTGCTAGGAACTGCACAGTTAGACCAAGGAGAAGAGATGCTGCTTATCTTCAGACTAAGTTGTTGATTGCTCAAAAGGAAGAAGCAAGAATCCAACTCTAAGCTGAAGAGTTTGATTTGATGGCTGCTGTAGTGGATCTTGATGAGATTGAGGAAGTCAATGCAAACTGCATTTTGATGGCTAATTTGCAGCAAGCATTGACATTGGGTACTCAGATTGACAAGGCTCCCGTCTATGATTCAGACGGATCAGTTGAGGTACACCATTATGACAATTGCTATAATAATGATATATTCAATATGTTCACTCAAGAGGAGCAGTATACTGAGCTACTCGAGCCCATTCCTAAACCACACCAAGTATAACTGAATGATAGTAATGTTATTTCTAAGGTTTCTAGTGTGGAACAAGATGAGGGAACAGTTGATCAACATCCTACAACTGTTGAGGAAACACATGCTTATTTTGAATCATTATATAATAATTTGACAGTTGAAGTTGAAAAGGTCAACTCGGTCAATCACAAAATGAAAGAAACAAATGCTGATTTGACCACTCAGCTTGCTAGATATAAAAATCAAGAAAAGTGTTTTGAAATTAGTCAAGAAAAATATGACAAATTTAAAAGATGTTATCAAAAGTCTGTTTATCAAGAACAATGTCTTACTAAAAAGATAAATGCACTTCACTTAAATTCTGGTAAACAAATAACGACTTTGAATGAGGAAATTTTCAAATTTAAATAAACAGCTTTCAAAGGAAAAACCAACTGTTTCTTCTCTTCTTGAAGAAAAGAAAAGTTGAAGTCTGATTTCAAAATACGCGAAGATGAGCTTCTTGATAAACAAATTCAACTTGAGAATAAGATAAAGGAATTAGATAATATTTTGGTTAAAACGGGTCAATCAATTCAAACGATGCACATGCTTTTACCTAAGCCAGACTCTTTTACCACACCGAACAGAAAATGGCTTTGGGTTATCAAAATCTTTTTTATCTTAAGCAAGCTCAGTAGAAACAACAGAGTTTGTATAATGGCAAAGTGTTATTAGAAAAGCATGATCCTCCTACTGTGTATGATTCGGAAGAGACACTGCAACTTGCTCAAGAGAGTCGTCTAAAAATGAAACAATTGAACAAAGAAATAAAACCGGCAAATTATACAAAGATAAATCATCTTTCGAGGGTTTTTGTTTCTCAAACGGCCAAGTCACGTGAAGAGTTGTATCTTTCAAATACTTCCAAAATGGCCAATGTTTCTAAACCGATTTCAATACCAAATGAAGAGTTTTCGGATGATACTACACCAAGTGTTGCACGAAAATTTCTAAATGAGGTAAAAAGCACCATTGTAACTCTTCAACGTGTTGTCAAACAAAAAATGACTTTGGATATACACAATTGGTCGTCTTCTGTTCACCAAGAGATTCACAAAATTGTAAAGGATGAAATTTTCCCTATCGTTAACCAAGTTGATGCTAGATTGCAAAATTTCAAAATACAATTTTTGAAAGAAGCAGCCAAATTTGTTCGAGACTTCAAATCTCTTGCAAAAGAAGCTGATGAATCTCTTGCCAAACACAAGGCTTTGGAATTGGAAATCGAGCGTCTCTTGAGAGCAGTTGTCAGTCAAGATATTATGTCTATTGTGCAAAGTAATTCTGTTATAGATACATCAAATCTCCAAACTGAGCTTGACCGTACGAAAGAACGATTTGAAAATTGTATCATTAAAAAGGAGAATGAATATGCTAAACTTTGGAATGATTGGTACAAAAAGTGTGAAGAATGCAAATATGACAAAATTTCGTACGATAAAGCTTATAATGACATGCAACAAAAGATCGAACGGTTGCAAGCTCAGTTGGGAGATCAAAAGGGTAAAAGTAAGGATACTCCATGTGTATCAAATACCCTTGATCCTTTGTCTCAGAAACTAGAAAATGAGAACGTAGAATTAGAGTTTCAGGTTCGGAATTATGAAAAAGAAAATGCTCATCTTAAGACCACATACAAAAACCTGTTTGACTCTATCTCAGTGACACGGGCTCAAACCAAAACAATAATTGACTCGTTGCAAGATAAATTACATGACACGATCTATGAAAATGCTAAGTTAAGAGCTCAATTATTTGATAAGGTTTCTGAACAAAAGGACACAACCAAAGGTACGAGTGTGAATACTCAGTTTTGTAAGCAATCAATTTTGGGAAAACCACCTTCTTCTTCTGGATCAAAACTCTATGCTGTAACTCCTTTTCCAAAATCTAAGGGTCTTCCCAAGATCGATAAGACACATGCTTTGTCAAAACCAGTCACTTCAAACTCGGTACCCACACCACAAGAATCAAAAGTTGTGAACAATGATAAGGTGATTGCCCCAGGAATGTTTAGGATTAATCCTTTTAAGCCTTCTAGGGAAGAAAAGTATGTACCTAACAAAGTTAGAGCAAGCGTTAGGACAAATCCGATCACTGTTTTACAACCTCATGTCATCACTAAGAAAGATGTTAATTCTGACTCAAATGGTTTATCTTCTAAAGGATTAGACAACACTGCTAAGACCAGAAGGCCACAGCCTAGGAGCAATACAAAGAATGATAGGGTCCCCTCTACGTCTAAGAGTTGTTGCAGCAAGAATAAAGAAGTTGAAGTAGAAGAACACCCTAGGAATTTACTGCTTTCTAAGAATAAGAAACGTATGTCATCTGAATGTAATAACATTAAGCTTGCTATTCGGAATGATAAACTTGAAGTTGTCTGTGCTATGTGTAAGCAATGTTTAATTACTACTAATCATGATGTATGTGTGCTTAATTATGTGAATGACATGAATTCTCGTGGTAAGAAACAAAAGGCAAATGTTTCAAACACTGAAAATCAAAAGAAACAAAAGCCAAAGGTTATGAAGCCTAAGAAAGTAGGGTCCAACAAAAGACTTGCTTCACCTAAGCAGAGTAAACCTAGATCTTGCCTTAGGTGGTCACCAACTAGAAGACTTTTTGACCTTAAAGGAAAAATAATCGCATCCAGTGAATCAGAGAGTCAATCTGACTGCTCTAATGGTGATAATGCATGTACTTCTAACCCTTCAGAACCTACAATCAAATGGTTTCCAAACTCTACTTCTTTTCTTGGCAGGTTATCCAAATTTGTTTATGGTGCGTCGAATCGGGTTGTTCCAAGCATATGACCGGGAATCTAAAGCTTCTCATCAATTTCGTCTGGAAGTTTTTAGGAACTGTTCGCTTTAGAAATGACCATGTTGCTGTAATTCTAGGTTTCGATGATCTTGAATGGGGAAATATTTTGATCACCGTGGTTTATTTCGTTGAGGGCTTGGGGTACAACCTGTTCTCGATTAGGAAGTTTTGTGATGGGAATAAGAGATTTTGTAATGGGAATAAGAGATTTTGTAATGGGAATAAGAGATTTTGTAATGGAATAAGAGTTTTGAAATAAGGATAAGGGTTTTGTAAAGAGAATGAGGATTTTATGTAAGTAAGGACAAACACTTGTACAATAAGACAATTTTGTACAAAATGTTAATAAGGTGAAATTAATGTTAGGTCGTGGCCAGGTACCGTTGTGCGTTGTGTAGAGATTGTTGTGCGGTTATTATCATCTGTCGAGGTGAGTTCTCGTAGCCCCGCTTTTTAAATCTTTTCCGTTAGGGGAAAATGATACTCAAATGTGTTTTGAACTGTTTTTCAGAATTGTGCGAAACGTGGTTTTATTTTTGGGATAATTTATGTGCATATGACTGCTATGTGAATATTATGTGGTTTGATTGTACTTGCATGCATCGAGATGCACGGCAATGTATGTGATTAGCAAGGATTTGCTATGTTTTGTGGTGGTCCTGCCCTAAGTAAATGCTCCAGCTGGTAGGCCCTTAGGTGCGTAAGTGACATTTAAAGTTGCGACTCCAAGAGCATTGGTATATGTTGGTTTAATGACTAGCAGGGATGCTAGGTCATGGTACATGATTAGCGGGGATGTTAAGTCATGGGTTTGTTTGCATATATTCACTGTCATATTGCACAATTGTCCATTGTTGAAAATATTGACACAACGATTGGGTTTTAAATCAAACCTACGAGCTCACCAACATTATTGTTGACATTTTTGAGTATCATTTTCAGGTGTGTTTTTGAACAAAGGTAAATGAGATGTAATGGGGATCAAAGATGAGTGCATATGGGAGTTTATTGAAAGACAATGGTTTGACTTTTTCCAAGGTTGCAAAATGGTAAACTTTTGTTTATAAACTTTTGTAAATAATGTATGGTATGATCTTGTAACTTGTACGATGAATGATATCGTCGCATCCTGTGTTTTCGCCGCTGACGGGGTGTGACAGATTGGTATTTAGATCCAAGGTTATAAAGAATGCTTTTAAAAAAAACGCAACTATAACCAAACTAAAGTTTTCGTAAAACCTCGAACATGGCGAAAGTTAATTAGCCCAAGCAATTCATGGTATTTCCTAAATTACGCATAGCCTTATCAACTATGCTTAATTCACGAAGGACTATGAAATGATGGTGGTAGTTTTCTAAAGTTATGTTAGGGGAAGAAGGGGGATATGTGAGTAGTGAGACTACCTGAAAATGAGTGACTGTGAAATTATGAGAACACTTATGAGTGTTGGGATCTAGAGTGTTGTTGATTGCCTAGTGCTTGCCATGCTGCCTTAATAGTATTGCATGATGCCCTAGAAGCCTAGGTAGATATGTTGATGGTAGCGACGTTAGTTGAGGATGTGTCTTGGGTAGTTATGTTGTGTATTACATAATGCCCTGAGAGCCTTGCTAGGTATGTTGATTGGTAGCGATGCTGATTAAGGGTGTGCCCTTAGTAGATATGTTAAGGTATTATATGATGCCCTGAAGTGCTTCTTCTATGTAGGACCATGATGGTGCTTGCTTGCTGTTCGTACCTCTTTGGTATATATAAGAGAATATATATATATATACGTATATACGGTTATGAACACCTAATTTCAAATGTTATGTTGAATATATATGTAAAGCATAGTGATGCTGGTAATTTGAGTAATGATATTTTGTAAAGATACTTATACCCTTACCGTGTTATCACAGGTCATGTCTACCCCAACTTATGTTGATTAGGAGACTATCACCCAGGCTGACGGAGCTCAAAGCTCCTGAGTGCCCATCCTATTACCTGATGAACCTTATGTAGCGGTTAGGCAGGCGCAGTTAGTTGATACAAATACTGAGTCAGAGCCAGAGGAGGCTCCCTCAGAGGTAGAGGAGTCACAGCCATTAGTTCTAGAGTACCTCTTATTGATGAGGAGTTTGAGGCTTCCGAGCCATCAGATACTAGGACTACTTCATCACATTCATCAGCTTCATAGGATTCCACCACACCATTATCACCTGATCACCCACTTACCCGGACTACACCTAGCCGAGCTTCGTTTCATCGTAGGACTGCACGTATGACCGTACGTGCCCAGCCAGCCATGTCCCCTGGTCATTCAGCTAGAGTGGCAAAGGCGATGACCTTGTCGGATTTAGACTTTCGTAAGAGGTATAAATCCTCTTACGAGACACCATCGCCATCACCATTTTCGACCCTTCCAGTACGGAAGGAATAAAAAGAAAAGAGGGGGAAAATAAAAAAAAAGGGGGGGGGGGATATAGAGTACATCCCTAAGCTCATATTAAAAACTAAATAGTAGAGGGACGGTTAGAAGATGAGGATACTAAGGAGGAAAGGGAGGATAAGTTTAGAAAATGAATGATAAGGGAGAGAGGTCAGAGGACGAGGGTCCTAGTTTAGAGGGGGGAGGAGGATATACCAGAGGGTCAGCAGCAGGCAGTCCCGGCTGCGAATACAACCGTTGGTGAGCCTTTAGGACTTGGTTATGAGGCATTGAGACGTCGCGAGTTAGTAGTGGGGGAGGACTAGGTACCCAATACATGTAAGGTAGGTCAGAGCTCTAGGTCTGTGCCATAGCAGCAGGGAGCATATAGGGTATCTGCGTTTAGATAGCCCACACTTACCACATGGGTAGATCCCACAGATGGCACCGTTTATACCGTATCCTGGTTTATGTACCACCAGTTGCACCTATTTAGACCCCACCATCTCTTGAGTGGTCTTTCGGTTCTTTACCACTTTCACCATCATCCTTGGTAGTTCCATCACCCGTAGCTTTACCAATGACTACCCTAGCAGCCACTATAATGGTAGACGATGATCAGTTCTTAAAAAAGTAGGAGCGTAGTTAGAGCTTCATGGGAGCATACTCCATGATTATACACAATGTTTGGATGCATAACCACCTACTTTGTTTGAGGGTTATGATATGGATTTGAGGGATTTGTATACTAGGTCGGGAGCGGTTAGAGATGAGATCTTTTTGCAGAGGTATAGGTTCAGGAGTTTAGAGTGGGAGCAGGAGAGGGTTATGGTGACCTTTAGTGCTATATGGAGGCCGATATTAGCTTTAGAGGAATGGGCAGGTCAGACTGATGCCCAAAGAGCAACTCTGTGGCATGCTATATATGATATTCAAAAGGAAAACCATGATTTGAGGATGTAGATTACTGGAGTAGAGCGTGATGCCATTATAGAGTGTCAAATCATGTTGCCAGGATATAGAGAGACGCCAGAGTCAGGGAGGATGTAGTAGATGTTGTAGAGACTATTTGGATTTTTTGTATATCACCTAAACGAGGTATCCTCTTAGTTGTCGGATCTAAGTTAGGTTGTTGATTAGTAATAGATATGAAATGATTATTATCAGTCGGTAGTTGACTCTTATTGAAGTCATAGTTGTTATGGTAGAAGGATGATTTGTACGGATTTTTTTTGGGTAAAGGGTTACCCCGGTAAATGTATTAATCACTCAAAAGTTTAGTATAATGGAATATGGCTGAATTGCCATATTAACCTCAAGCCGAAGCTCAAACTTCCTCTAATCAAAGCGACATGCCGCATTTGATAACTATCTAGCTAAACGAAAACAACCAATACATAAATAAGCCTATGTTTAACATGAGAAACATAATAAGTTTAGCTGTAAAGCCTAAAACTAGAAGGCATCTTCCATCGAGCAAGAATATCTTGAATCGCAGCCGTATTCTTGAAACGAAACGAGAGTAACTTGAGCCAAACAGTTACAATTATAGCATCACGTAACTCCTCTAGAGATCTTCTACTATTTTTAAAAACACGATTATTGCGTTCCACCCAAATAAAGTATGCAGCAACCGCGACAAGAATTTGACCAATAACACTTCTAGCATTACGACGATGAGCTATTGGCTGAAGATAGGAAATAATATCATGTAACCTGGGCGAGATTAACTCCATACCTCCTAAGGATCGAATCAATATCCAAATACGAGCAGCATATGGACATTCAAAAAACAAATGCTCATGTGAATCAGTTTGTGCATCACACAACTTACAACAGAGCGTATTTAAATCCACATTTGGGCCAACATCCCATTGTCTAGCTCGATCTTGGGTCTTTAGGCTTCTCCTCATAATTAACCAAAGATTAAATGCATGCCTTGGGATATTATGTGAAAACCATACAATGTGGTACCATGTAATCTCATTACCCCTTGGATGAAGAGCTTCCCATGCACCTCTAACAGAAAACATAGACATAACACCTTTAGAATCTCTCCATTGTGGCAAATCAACATGCATGTCTAGAAGTTTTGGAACCTCAACAGTAGCAAGGTTTGGCGCTTTTAGTAACCAAGATTGAGGCCATAACCAGCCCTCATTCGACATTATATCTGCCACACAAGTCTTCAATGTAAAACCTTCATTTGTAATATCCCTAGGAGTAAGATAATTTATAATCGGGCATTTTACATTCCATCTATCAAACCAAAGGGAAGTAGATTTTTCGTTGCCAAGTTTCTTCTAAAAAAACGGCTTTACAAATTCACGGATTTGGAGAAGCTTCCTCCATCCCCAGCTCATATCAGCCTTCACTGGAATGTCCCATATCGTTTGACCCTTTAACTTATACATATGCACCCACCGAATCCATAAAGAATCACGATTCATAACAATATTCCAAATATGGGTGGTCATTAAGGCAATATTAAAAGTTTCAAGACTACGTATACCAAGACCTCCCTCCCCTTTAGGAAGACAAATAATGTCCCAAGCGACCTTAGCCTTACCCCGCTTAAGCTCTCCATTGCACCAAAGAAAACCCCTCATGAGTTGCTCAATATCTTGGATAATGCCAATAGGAATAACAAGAACCGCAGCCCAATAAACATGCATGGAAGATAACACCGATCTACACAGCTGAAGCCTACCCGCATAAGATAATGATTTGTTTTTCCAATCTCCAATCCTATTAGATACCTTTTCAACAAGGACTTTACAATCCTTATTAAGAAGTCTCGAAGAAATAAGAGGAACTCCAAGGTACTTAACCGGGAGCTCACCTTCAGCAAACGGCATTATACTAAGAATATCATTCTTAATATGATTAGGGACATTACAAAAGTATACCGTGCTTTTAGGGATACTAGGAACCAGCCCTGAAGCCTTTTGGAATTCATCAAGAGCCTCCATAATAAGCCGAGCCGAATGAACCTCACCTCTAATAAATATAAAAAGGTCATCAGCAAAACAAACATTGATAAGCTCCAACTCATCACATTTATTATGATAACGGAACGTGTCTGAAAGACGAACTCGACGTTTAATGATTAAAGTAAGAACCTCCATAACCAACGTGAAGAGATACGGAGATATCGGGTCCCCTTGCCTTAGCCCCCGTTTCCCATTAAAGTAGCCATGAATATCTCCATTTATACAAAGGGAAAAGGAAGCCGAAGACACACAAGCCATGATCCACTTAACCATCTTCTTATGAAACCCAAATCGACAAGAATTTCCAGTCCACCGTGTCATAAGCTTTCTGAATATCCACCTTAAACGCACACCTTGGAGGACCCCTATCCCTATGATAGTTATGCATGAGCTCTTGCGTTATGAGGATATTGTCAGTAATTCTTCTACCCGGAATGAAAGCTGACTGGTTATCGCTAACCACCTCCTTAAGACCATCTATGATTCGATTGGTAAGGATTTTACTAATACATTTATAAATCACATTGCAACACGAAATAGGTCTATAATCATTCACCTTAAGAGGGGTAGCTACCTTCGGGATAAGAGCAAGGAAAGTATGATTAATTTCTTTCAACAATTGACCGTTGTTAAAAAACTCTTTCACTGCACTACAAACATCATTACCAACGAGGTCCCAACTCTTTTTGAAGAAGGCTGACGTGAATCCGTCAGGGCCCGGAGCTCTATCGTCACCAATACTAAACATAGCCATTTTCACTTCCTCATTTGATACATTTCGAACCATATTCAAAGATGTAGCAGCAGAGACATGCTTAAGGAACAAACCATCACTATCAAGATCGACGCACTCCATATTAGTTCCTAGAAATTGTTGGTAATGGTTTACAAAACATTCCGCCACAAGAGAACCCGTTACTTCACAATCAGCCGCATCTCTAATACTATCAATACGACTTCTTTGGTTCCGGCTCTTAACCGATTTATGAAAGAAAGCGGAGTTAGAGTCTCCAACTTCTAACCACTCAATCTTTGCCTTTTGTTTCAAAAAACGTTCCTCATCTAATTTAGCATCAATAAAGGCTCTTACATAAGTTGCCTCCTCATCATGAAGGTTAGAATCAAGCGGATCTCTGTCCAACGCTTTTTGAACTTCATCCAATTCAATTCTAAGGGCATTCACACGATCATGGAGGTTACCATGGGAGTGTAGCAGCTTCCTTAACGGCTTCTTGAGCGCTTTCATCTTGGTAACAACACGAAACATATGATACCCCTCAATATTCACGTTCCACTGCTCAGCAACAACATCAAGAAACTTACTTTTAAAAGTCAAAAAATTAAAGAATTTAAAAGGTTTCGGCTTTTGGATCATGAGGGATGGAATTTTCAACACCGCGGGAGAGTGATCCGATATACGGTACGGTTGAAAAACACCATAGGCCCCTGGAAATGTGTCAATAAACTCCAAATTACCCATTATCCTATCCAATTTCTTGAGAACGCCTCCACCACTCTTTGGCTTTTGATTCCACGTATAGTGTAATCCTGAGGAGTTAATGTCCATCACCTCAATCTTATTAACACACGCTTTGAAATCGTTCATAGCAGAATTCAAACAAGACGGCCCAGAAAGGTAATCTTCAAGATTCAAAGCAACGTTAAAGTCTCCCATAAGAGTCCATGGAAACCCACGAACAACATGTTTATGAAGATCTAACTTATCCTATAGTAATCTTCGCTCAGCGGGAAGATTACCTGCATAAATAAATGAGCAAACCATAATTTTTCTTGTAGCTTTGTGAATAATCTTCACATGCATATCCTGGTTAGTTTGCGATAACACCATAATATTAACCACATCAATGTTCCACCCAAGTATAATACGACATCCGTTGGTACATAGATTTGCATTAGACGTCCATTCCTAGGATTTAAAGACCCGAGAATAAACATCAGAGAGAAATGAGATATCCACATGTGATTCAAGAATCGCACACGTGCTTAATTGGTTTTCACTAACTACCCGACGAACCTCAGATTGTTTAGGGGTTCAGTTCGGACCCCGTATGTTCTAGGCAGCAATACTAAACATTGGAAACCTCAATACTATGAGTGCTTGCCCCCTTAGTTTGCTTGATTTCCAAAATTAGGGTTTCCTCTACCTTACTATCAGAATCTTCCGTGAATTGTGTAGCCTTAGAGGTATCTCCAAATACGTTTCCAGCATCATTCCCCTACTAGATTCAGTAACCAGAATAGTGATATCATTAATTTTTTCAAACAGATTCTTTAATTTAATATCATTGTCTTGATGATCATTGTTACTCTTACTGCCACTAGACTTTGATTTAACAGGTTGGTATTGTAAATTCTGATTGTTACCAACCTTAAACCCCATAACATGCTTCTTTTTGTTATTTACATGCCCTTTGCCTTTTGATTTCCTATTCTTGACCTGCACAAAACCATCATTGTTTTCCTCCACAGTATTTGCAACCATTACTAGAGCACACTCAACAGGCTTTTTAGGGAACTTTTCCGTATGATGTCCAAAGACACGACAATCACTGCATGTTGGTGGCTTCCACTCGTATTCAACTCTTATATTCTCCTTACTATAGCCTTCGCCATTCTCTAATGGAACTGCCATGATGACATTTTCTTTAAGATCTTTTTCCGAACTTACTTCAATCAAAGCCTGCGCAAATCCAATACGTCCCCAAGGTTCATCACACATTGCGCTTGTAAAAGCAACAAGCATAATAGGGGTACCCACTTGGGACGCAATCAAACTCAATCCATCTTCAGAATATGCCACCACAGGAACCCTATGTAATTTAACCCATACAGGAACTTTGGTGACTTCATCTTTAGCCAACGACAAATTTGGCGTCCACTTATTCAGAATGAGTGGTGTAGTCCTAATCATCCACTGCCCTTGTTGGAGAACCTAGTCCACCCCATTAGTAGAATCAAACATAAAGTAATGAACTCCTTCATCATCTCGCATTACTTTCTGGACACCAAACTTGCTCCATGTATTCATAATGTAATTCTTAACAAGTGGAAAAGCAACTTTCTGTCCCACAAAGAACCCAACCAACGTATTATCAAACTTATGTTTAACTACTTCCACAACAGCTAAAGGTAAAACAAAGTCAGTTTCCTCCACCTTATCTTCATTGAACAACGTTCTAAAATTAAGTTTAGACGTTGGTTTTGAAGCACTTACCACATTAGCAAATGACTTTATCCCACTGTTATCATCATTGTCCCAACCAGTAAGGTTTACCTGAACATTCTCCAACACTGATTTAGGTTCTCCCTCCTGAGTTTTCTCAATGATAGGGTTATCCTCATTCGTTTTCGCCTCATTTGGTTTAGGGTTTTTATTCAGCGGTGGACCAAACTTAGGGTTTGAAACAGTCGGCATGCGAATAGCAGTTCGCATAGGCTTCCCATCCTTTCCTACCATCTTTCCATCAATATCTCTAACCATTGACGCAGCCAACTTACGTGAAGCGTTGTTTTTCTCAGTAGCCTTCTCCATCTCTCTTAACCCGCAACCAATAAATAACCCAAGCAGCGACGATTTAGCAAAAACAAAAAGAGACCCTAAAAATTTTAAGGTTTTTAGCGATTTAAATCCAAGCTCTAACCGACTTCCATTATTAGGTAATGATTTTCAGAAAAGAATGAATAAACACCAACCCTAAAACGAGGACGCGGCGCGATTTCTAAAAAACCCTAAAACGATTCAAACGACCCTATAGATCCTGATCAGAAATCGTGAAAAAAACTCGATAAGGAAATCAATCACAAGGAAAGATCTCACTAATTCAGGCTTTTCTACAATCAAATAACAGGATGGTAGTAGTACAAGAGAATCGATTAGAGATGGGTGAAAAAAATCGCCCACATTAGAGATAGTAGTTTAGGGTTTACAATTATTAATTTGTAAACGTTTAATTTTATCGTAAACGTTTTTACATTTTGTTATTATCAAAACATTAACAGGTCGAAAAATATAAATAACATTTTTAGACATTATTTGTATTAACACAAGCCATACCATGATTTCCACTACATGAGCCCGTGTACCGAACCTTAACACATTTATCATGATAGACAAATAAGTGACCGGGTAGTATGCCACCACCCCTTTGTCAATACAAAATGTCCGTTACAGGGTGCTCACCTTCGGATTCATACCCCGGACAGGGTTGTCAAACCCAATAGATCTATTTAATGCATTCAGCGTTTACCTCCTCGGTAATTAACGAGTACACAGTCAAAGGCATAAACTCATAGTATGGAATCATATCACGTATCAAAACACATTGCGTTCAATTTTTCAAAACAAGTATGTATCCCCCTCGCGGGTTTTAAAACTTTTAAAACAGTTCAAAAGCGAGGCTAAGAACTCACCTTGATCTAAGCCGAAGATCAAAATAACCGAAACAATCCAAAGACGGCTCGTTAACGAACCCAATCGCGACCTATAGTTTATGTCGCTCGATTACTATACAATAAAGTACGATCGAATAGTGCGTACATCGCAACTATTAAAACTATATAGATATACATACACATGTGATGAGAAATCCACTTGCGCGTCTTAGATCCTAAACCCCCACATAATTGAGTTACGATCACTCTTTTACTTACACGCTTCAACACTTTATTAAAAACTTTCTATTTTCAGAAACATTCTATTTTTGGAAAATTACTATTTTCGGAAAGTTACCATTTTTAGTAAGTCCCGTCGTCTATTTATATTTATAGTAATATTTATTTATCTCGTCGAACTTTCGACGCCCAATCTCGATTTTTATTTACTCGTATCGGAATTATATCCCAAATATCATAAAAGTTACTATTTTTACACTTTCCATTTTTAGACCCGACCAACGGTCGTAAAATACCCGTTGTTCTTAAAATATATGTTGACATTGTTTTATTAACCAAACTAACCTTTACGACATATTAGTGTCGATTAAAATCTCCGATTGACTTTTACGTTGACTTTTATAAATAAATATACTTTCTTAAATCTGATCCGCCCGAATCGACCCGCTATATCACATTTTCACGACTCGGACTTTGAAGAGATTTTATGCAAAACGACGTTTCAGACAACTTTTTAGTTTTAGCCGAGACCTGAATCTCAACAGAAAATGACCAAAATGTCCTTACGAGATTCTGCTGGAACTTATTACATTTTTTATAAAGTGCAGAAATTGACTTTCAGTTTTGACCCGTTATTACGCGATTTTAAAACTAACGAACCTCGCGATAAAGTAAAACGACATTCTGAATAGCTTTCGTGTTTCGCCGGAAGGCCAAAACAGACTCGAAAGTGCTCAAATCGGACGTTTTTGAATAGGGATGTTAACGAGTCGAGCTTTTAACGAGCTACTCGAGCTCGAACTCGTTTATCTCGAGTCGAGCTTGAAAATTATCGAGCTCGAGTCGAGTTCAAACAAAAAATTATGTTCGATTAGTTTCACGAGTCGAGCTTTTAAATCTAATACTTAGCTCGGCTCGTTCGAAAGCTCGTTTAGTTATGCGAGTCGAACGAGCTAAACGAGCTAGTCGAGTCGAACGAGCTAATCGAGCCAAACAGCTAGTTTTTAAAATATTATTTTAGATGTTTCTATAAGTGTTCATAAAATAATTTAAACTTAATAGTATAACTAACAATATGTCATGCATCATTAGTAATAAAGTAGACATTTCAAGTTTATATTCATTATTTACTTGGTCTTTTACTTTTATAGCCCTCCATCATTTCTTCATTTATGTCTCTCTTTCAATGTGGGATACATTTTTATTCCAATTACCTATCAAACATGTAAACACACTACAAGTAAGAATATTATCAATGAATAATCACTATACTTCTAAGATTTATTAAATTATGTATTTAAAAAATTACTATATTATTTATATATATAAATTAAGTATATGTATGTTTAGTTACAATTTGTTAATATTTGTTTATATTACCTAACTGTGTCATTTTACTATATGTTTACAACTACTAAGATAATTTTATCGTAGATATACCACAATTATATTATGAAACAAATCAAACTATACCAAAAAAGATTTAAGTATTAAACAAACTAAAATATATTTACAATCTTAGTTTGGCTCAACGGTAAACGATAGTAAAGAACGTGTAGTGTCGCAAGTGCACTCCATTTAAAGCTTTTGAAGGTTTTTTATTTAATATTAGCTTTTAAAATTTTTGATCATACTTTAAATTCTCAACAAGTTACTACCAGTGAACAAGTTTTATGTTGTTGTTATTAACTACTTACAAAATTACTTTTGATCTTATTAGTATTGATTTGAGTTGTTTAAGTTTTATAATGAAAAATTGATACTTAAAGTTATATTTTAAGATGGTGAACCGCATATTAGATGAGGCTCAAGAAAATGATCTTACCTATAATTAAATTTCGCTAAAAATAGTTTAAACTTAACATCAAATATACATCCATTAAAAGACTAAACATTTAGTAAGTTTAGAGGTGAGATTGTTTTTTGACTAGGTAACACATACATTTAGACGGTTAAGATAAATGACATGAGTCAATATTTGTTTCTTTCTTGATAAAGAAATTACATAGAACCAAACAAATTTTACGCATTTTCATAGTGTCATAAATACACACATGTTGAGAAACTCATTACAAGTCGTGGGCAGACATTCTCGTATAAACTAAAATAGTACACTCAGTTGTCACGAGAGTTGTTGGGTTCCCATGAAGCTTTAAAGTTCCCGTTAACTAAGAACATATTCAAGTAAGTATACACTTATCATGTGTAGTTAGGGATTGGTAAGTCAAGGTCGTCCCACGAGACTTGGTTACAATGAAGTATTATTTGATTGTTTAAGCAAGTAACAAAGGTGGCGGTTATGATTGCCACATATCAAAATATTAGGATTTAACATCTAAATAATATTTATTGACATGAAGAACGGAACGGAAAACATCCCAAAGAGATCCCGTATGATGTGCCTAGATTAACATATAAATAACAAAGTTACTATGATACGAGCACTTTCCAATACAAAACCACTAAAAAAGCAATATAGAAATCAAGGTTATGCAAGCACACAAAGAACATACTTATTTGGACAAATAATCACATAGATATTAGGATGTTTAGCTTGGAAGACATGTTATCATTGATAATCTATTTGACCTATAGAACCAATAATAATGGTCTAAATATTTTTTTACAAATCAAATATACATAAGTCTCACTCAAATGGTTATATCATGAGACTCCTGCCTAAATCAACAACAACAAAGAATCCTTTCGACCTGTAGACTTTGATAAACTATGGTCAAGCATTGTCTTCTAAAAATGACAACTAAACCGACTCCCCAACACCCACTAGTACAAATCTGGGATTTCGTCACACATGCTGTTTTTTGAACGGCCACACAGTCAGATATTTATGTGACTAAATGTACCAGAATAAAATAAACAGCCACACTTGAACTCATTTTGTGTGACCATTTCGGAATTTCATTGTCACACATTTGAATATTTATGTGACTAGAGGTAACTGGTACTTTTTTGTTCATTATTTAGTCACTTATAATTTGGGACGTGTGACAGATACAAATAAGTTTGAAACATTAGTCACACTATATATATACATATGTGACAAATATATGTCACACAATTGAACAGTGTGACCAAAATCCATATATGGTCACATGAAGTAATTGTGTATGTGGCTAAATCATATAGTCAAGTTTGTCACACATTATTTAAAAGTGACTGCTATTTTTTGCTGAATATTTAGCCACATATGAATTTGAAATGTGTGACAACTGAAAAGTAAGTTTGAAGCATTAGTCACGATATACATTTAAAAGTGACAAATATATGTCACACACTTGATCCGGTCTGAACACATTCGATCCGGTCCGAACACATTCGATCCGGTCCTTAGTCCGTGATCTCGGACTAAATCGGTTTCGAGCCGATCCTGATTTGACCCGATACTCACCCCTACTCGTAAAAAATTATACAAAAGGTGTGAAACTAAATAAAAATCTAAGATATTTTTCATACCAAAAACATTTTGGCTCTTTCTCTCCCTCTCATTGTTCCCGCTAATAATTTTCCCCAAAATCTCAAAACCCTCAAAGTTTCCCTCTTAGATCTTAAATTTTTGACTAACTCACCTACTCATCTCTCTTTATCCTATCAACTACCCAAAATCTTAATCTAAACACATAGAAATCAGAAACCCTATCACTTCTCCCCTCTAATTCATGCCGTCCCCTCTTAGTTTTTCTCATTCACAGATACAAAGACATTAAACCTTAAGATTTGTGCTTCTCCTTTACGAGGCCGGACTAAATTCACGACATGTAAACATTGTTTGAAAACAATTGTGTAGTGAACTCGAAGTAGCTATGGCTGACTCATATCTAATCTTCAAACGTTGATTTTAAGCACCAATCCACCGTTAAAGGTAGTTTCTAGCTCTTTTTTTCTTTAGTTTTTATTTCATTCTTGGTTTAATTTATGATGAAATTGATTATTCTTAGAAGTAAATGCCTTTTTATGTTTACTTACATCATAATTAAATTCATACATAGTATCTTCAAATT
Organism: Tanacetum coccineum; assembly: GCA_026074375.1. Taxonomy (NCBI): domain Eukaryota; kingdom Viridiplantae; phylum Streptophyta; class Magnoliopsida; order Asterales; family Asteraceae; genus Tanacetum; species Tanacetum coccineum. The sequence goes on from BQNB010025991.1 coordinate 24,777, forward strand.
TGTGATTTTCGGCATATTCGAGTTTTAAGGAAGAAAGATTTGTAGTTTTAAAGCGCATTGTAAGCATTTGGAGAGACCAAGACATCTTCTTTACCACTTGGTTACTTCTCATCTTAAATCTCCAACATATTTTTTTTTGGTAAAGCTCCAATATATGGTTTTTTAGGTAAAGCTCTAATATATGGTTTGAGAAAGTTATATCCCGTTGTATATGTAAATAGAGTAGCTACTAGTGTTAAAGTGTAAAAAGAACCTTGGTGCTTAAGTGTTTATCTACAAGTCTCATGACATTAATGAGTAAGCTATCATAATAAAATAAAGTTGGAAGTTTTTTTGCAAAATCATGTATACAAGTCACATGTTTGGATTTTGCTTGTTGTTTATAGTGCTTTAAACATTACTTGTTAACTTGTTTGTGTTTAGGGCCCTTTATTCAACTAGCTTTGAATGTGGTTTGACTTGTACTTGCCAATATTTTCCTTGATGCTCACTTTTTTACAAAGTTGGATAGATCATAAAACACATCCAGTTTCTTGCGAATCTGTCAAATATAGAGGTTTGCTATTCGATGTATCATTATTAAAATGTAACATAGAATTGTAATTATAAAGCATAAACAGGGCTTAGTGAATGATGATGATTGATACGGCTCAAATAGTATACGTAATAATACCAAAGTATTGAAAATTCCAAAACTACCCTTTAGGAAAAAGGTAATAAGGAAAATTCACACAAAAATATCGTGTTTAACCGGTAAGTGTTCACCGGGTCGTTTATACCCCAAGAATCGTGAAATTGAAAATTTGTTTTTTATTTGGACAATGATTTGAATTGGTTTCAGACATTTTGGATTGGTTTTCTATTTCTAAAATTAAAAACACATAAAACATTCAAAGAAAAACAATAAAGCACAAAAATGATAACGGAATTTAAAGTAACGCGACAATTAAAACCTAACTTATATAAAATTAAACCTAAAATGATTTTTTAACTTTTCCTAATCCTAATTATAAGAAAAAGCTAAGGAAATCCTAAACCGAGAGTGCTTAAAGTTAAAAACGAAGAAAACGAGAACGGGAATCAAATCCCGTTCTTTTAAAAAAATAAAATTCTTAAATTTTAACCCTACAAAAGCAAATTTAAATCCTAAGCCTTCTAAATATTAAAAGAAAATTTTATAAAAAAGAATTTTATTTTTTTGATTATTTTTCTATTTTTTATGATTTTTAAAGTTTTTAATAAAAATAAATGATTAAAAATACAAAATTAACTCTAAAAATTCTAGGAAAAATACTAAAAGTGTATAAAAGTGAGACTGATTTTATAAAAATATAACCTAAAAATAATCTGGCAAAATAAGTCCTAAAAAGCTGAAAATAAGCTACGACTTTTTTTAGAAAAATAGAAAATGAAAATGTGTATAAAAGATTAATGTAGGGTAACAGATAGCTTATAGTATGGTTGGTTAGTGTTGTGATGTTTGTGAGACGTGTGGTGTGAAAGGTGGTCTAGGTACCAGGTTGGAACCTGTGACTAACTTTTGTATTTTTTTTTATTTTCCAAATTTTTTTTGAACAAAGTTGTTAAGCAACTGAAAATAAGCAAAATCCTCAAAAGCAACTTTTTTCTAAAAATCACTAAATAAGCTAGAAATTAGCTTAAAAGTTGACAGATTATACTTAAAATACTTATGGCTTTTTTATTTAACCAAACTAGCTAGAGAACTTTAATAAGCTGAAAACCAAACTAAATAAGCTACAAACAGCTAACCCCTAACCTAATAAGCAAATTTGAGCAAGAAATAAGCAAAAGGAACAAGCCATAAGCTGAAACATTCAAATAAGCACTTTGGCATAAACTAAGTTCAAAGCAGACAACTAGGCATCTTTAAGCTTATTTTTCAGCAGTTAAATAGATCCTTATGACAATAAGGCCTATATCACCTTAAAGCTTAGCTTATAAGCTTTCTAAATCTTCTTTTAAAAAGTATTTTGAAATCCTATTAAGCTAAAAAAAACTTTTTGAAAAAAGTCAGTACATACTGATTGAAATCAGTATGTGCTAATTAAAAAAAACAAAGTGCTAAGTTGCAGACCTAAAACAGATAGACAAATAAGCTGATTAAGCTAAAATAATTCCTAACTTATCTAGATTTACTTATGAACTACTTGTACACTAAGTTTTAAAAACTAAAACATACTTTTACTAACTGATTTTTAAACTTGAAAATGGCCTTAAGGGCTTCTAGGCTGCTGATGCAATTGACCAATATTATAACCAAATCACTAAAACTAAAATATTCAGACTTAAAACTTGCATTCTACACTCTTAAAATACCAAAACAAATTCAAAACTACTCTCTATAGCAACTAGAAGCAATCAATCCTTAAGGAGCTTATGGAACTGAACTTAAGAACTCAGATTATAACTACTACTCACTAACTTGATTAAGACTTGATTAAACCTAAAATATGCCTTAAATCCTGATCTTATAAACCTAAGAATGATATTTAAAACCAATCCAAAGGACCAAATGGCCTTGGCAGCACTAACTTGAGTTAGTGCTGCCTTGTGCCAAACACCCCTTTAAAAGGCTTAAACCTATTTTGAGCTTATGAAATTCATATTTAATGCTTAAAATTTAGATACCAGATTTTATTCAGCTTATAATAGACCTAATGAACATATTTAAACAATCAAATAAGCTAGAATGATAAGAACACAGATTAAGCTAATATTTTTGGTTTTTTCACTGATTTGTAACTAACACTAGCAGATTAAGATCTAAGCTAAGAATTAAACAAATTAAGCATTAAACTACTATAATAAGCAAATATAAGCTATTCTAAATAGAAATAAGCTACTATTAAGCAGGATTAAGCTAAAATGCAATTTAAAGCTATAAAATGGAAAAAGAGGACTTACAAGAGCCTTTGCACAAACAAGGCTTAAAAATTGCTCTTATGAGCTTATCAACAAGCTCTAGCTTATCATAGATAAGCTAGTGAGGTCCTGGAAACCCTTCCATTTCTGGTTTCCCTTCCAAAAATAAGCTTAGGTAATTTTGAGGGTGGAATTGAGTGACAATAAGCTTATTTAAGCTTTAAGAGCTTAAATGAGTATCTAACTAGCTTGAGTAGTGTTTAAGAGCTTATTAAGAGCTTATTGATACTTATTTAACCATTACACTTATCATTGCATATTAAGTAAAAACAAATTTAAACACAAGATAAAAAGTAAACTATAAATTTTATTAATGAAAACAAGTTACAAAGCTTTTAACAAGAGATTACAAAAGTTTAAATGACAATAAGATAAAGTTTACTACAATAAGCTAGAAGCTACCCTAAAATTATACTACTCTTACATATCTCCCGTGAGTGAGTGAGACCTCCTTTTTAGGCAATTGAAAGGTAGTTCCAGGTCTTACCGTCCCGTTTAATATTGACCTCCATTCCCTTTAATCATTGGATCCCCCCTTTTATTAATTTTGTTTTTTAGCCTTGGATGAATATTATGCTAAAAGGCATTGACCAGAGTGGCAATCCTACTTTTTAGAGCCTTGTGCTTCTTTTGCATTGATTTTAGTGTAAAATTCCCTTTTTAGTGTGTTTCTTGGATATCTGCGTGGCAATCTTGTTGTTAGAAGTGGCCAATGACAAGTATTGATGATGTTTTCCCTAGCTGATGTGGGACTTTGTACTAAGAATCTTTGAGCCACATAAGTTAATTGAATGGGAGAGATTTACTTGTTTAATTTTGACGCAGGGTAAAAACAAGGACGATGGATTAATAGTAACACAAACTCGCGCCCTTTTTATCTTTTTATATCTTTGTTTGACTTATTTTAACCAAGGTAAAAGGGTTGGTTGACTTGGGTTGTTTCAATATGAAAAAAGATTGGGCCATGGTTATTATTTTGGGCTCGGTTAAAAAGGTTAGGGTTATTATATTGGACTTAACGACCGTTAGTCTTTTAATATAAAAGAACTAACGGTGTTATTGATTTAGGAACTTGTGGTGAAAATGATTTAACATTAAGAGTTTTTGGGTAATTTCCAAGGTTTTGTCATCTTGTGGGTTGACCTTTGTTGACTTTTATTGACCATTGTTGATAGTTTCCCATCTCTTGTGTACTCTTTACGTTCCCGTGTCCGTTTTGTCCGGTTTTTGGCTCTTTTCTTGTGATTTTTGCAATATCCGTACATACACATTCACAGAAGACAAAATACACATATACAAGCATAATTGTGCAAATTTTCATCTTTTTAGGGTTTGTTTTGATACAAAAAGGATATGTGATTTCTCACATATCCAAATTCCCCAAACTAAATGTTTGTCGTGTCCTCACGCAATATTATATGCTCTAAAACCAAATACCTCAAAACCTCCCCAAACTAATCTTTTGAAAAGTAGCAAAGTCTTTTGTGGGGAGAGCTAAGAAATCATAAGTTTTAAAACACCCCGTTTTCCCATTTTTTTCAACATTTTTCCATTTATTTATGATTTTCATAATTTACAACTTACAACTTATTTATATGTGACATAATGTATTGCTTTCATTATTCATTGATAACTTTTAGGATCACGGAACAAAAAGCACAAAAAGTGTCCAAAAGGATAAATTCATCGTTCCCCACTTTCACTTCTCCAAGCCAAGCTTAAAAACAAGATCATTGTAAAACACAAGTTATGATGCTAACACTACTCATAAAAGCTAATCGTGTATTACTTTTCCTCCCTTATTCCTAGTTTTGTATCTCAAGATTTTATTTAAGTCATATACCCGAAGGCTCTTTAAGATCCAGAAGACTCTTCATATCTGATCGGTGGCGAATCTGGATATCCTCAATGAGTATCTCTAAAGTAGAAGTCCTGACGCGAGCAAAAACAATCTCTTCATCATACCTTATTTGCCCTCTCTGAAATCCAGAAATCGAGTACGGGGCTCTTGAGTTTTAGATTTCTAGTTGGTCAAAAACTTGCATCTGATTACACGACCATACCAAGACCTTTAACTTATCTTCCATGTGCGCAATGTGCTCAAGAAGGGAGCTCAATCTAAGTGATTCAAAAATAGTCTATGATCTATTCCTCATGGCTTCCAGATGCGTCTTGGTGAGAATTCTCTCCCATCTCAAATACCTGAGGTGGGGCGGAGGAATCAGTAGAGAAAGGTGATAGGAAACGGGCTCGTTTATGAGGTGGCAGAATCTCCCCGAGAAGAAAGAAATCTTGGGGATCAAATAGTGGTGATGGTGGTAACACTGGAGATGGAGGCAAAACAGTTGGTGGAGCAATAGGAGCTCGTGGTGATGGAATAGGTGATTCATTACTAGTAGCATTATATGCTTGCATAACCTTCATATACGGATCATCGTGGAAAGGTGAGATGGTTAGCGAGGCTAAAAGATCCCTTAGATAAATCCTCTGAAGGATCAGAAAAGGTGTTTCCCAGTGAAAGCTGGGAAATAGTCTGGTGAAGCCGCTATTATAGTACTGGAGTGGTTGAAGAGAAAAAGCATCCTCAACCATTGGAATCAGATGGGACGATAATAGGGTAGATATAGTCAGGAGTAGATATAATTCTGTAACAACCCAGTGTGAAATAACATAAGTTATTTATATAATAGTTATGTATCTTTAGATACTATTCTCACGGAGGACTTTCTTGGATGGAAAAAAATAGTTGATAGTTTAAGTTTTAACCTTGTTCTCTATAACCGAGGCTCTTGATACCAATATGTAACACCCCCTTATTTGACATATAGCAGCGGAAGCTAAATTGGAGGTATTACTTCGTGAATCAATAATCATAATCATAGAAAATGACTCAAAAGAGACGTTTTGGAAAATTTAGTTATCATTCAATAATATATCAGAGTTTTACAAAAGAGGTCCCAAAATACATATGAAAACATAGAGTTTGAATGATAACAAGTTTGGACGTCCTTAAGTCCAATGCCACTTCGTGTCATAGGTTGCTCAATTACCTGAGATAAACATGCTAAAAAGGTCAACACAAAGGTTGAGTGAAATTTATAGGTTTGTAATGAAATGGTTGAATACAAGTCATCATAAGTGGTAATAATTGCACAATTACAATTATCATGGAAAACAATATTATTGCCCTAAGCTCATGTCACCAACACGTTAACATGGAAATCACCTAAGTGACATTATTAAGGAATAAATGTCCTGTTGGAAAGGTAACTTGCCAAAGTTTACCCATTTTTTTTTTTTGTGTTGTGTTTTTTTTTTTTTTTTTTTTTTTTTTTTATTATTTCTCAAATATATGCATTATTACCTCATGTACAGGTAAACACAAACGGGATTCGTCAATCCCAATAGATCTATCCACAATATTTCGCGTTCACACTCAAGTGATTAATGGTTTATGATTAGATGAATTGACATAGGGTAAACTTAGGCAATAATATATCAGGATAACATACAGTTGGAAAATACTTGTATTCATAGTTTATAGCATGTATCTTCCTACGGAGTTTAGAAAACATGTAAAGGTGGGACTATGAACTCACCTTGATAAGGTAGTTTGATTGATGTCAAAAGTAAATCAAATGGAAGTAAACAACTTCGTCACGCAACCTGGGGTAATATGTCAAGTCTTAGTTTGATTGTTTATATTTCAAAACTTTATTTCATAAATTTTAACGTAAATATTAATTTGGTTTAATAACTCGTGAAAACATCGTACCACTGTTCGGGTTATCATAATCCAGAGGCCATGTAGTAAACGTTTGAGGAGCTAGGACACTTTAAGTCGTAAATTCAGCAACTCGTCAAAACGTCTACCCAAATGGAAACCCCTCACATGAAATTCCCTAGTCTAGTGATATGTTATAGTTTAAATGATAAGATTTTATCTTTTTAAGTTTATTCAAAAGCTAGTGAATGATAAATTATGTTAAATATATAACATAATTATTTTTATATATTTCGATCGATGAATGAACGATAAATGTGTCATTTAATAAAATCGAGTCTTATAATATTTAAATATATTTTTATAATTAATATAAAAATATTACATTTTATACCTTTAAGAATTCAAAATGACAATATATACCCTTAGTATATATATTAGTTTACAACTTAAACCTTTTATATATAATTCTAAAACATTTAACCCTCAACTTTAAAGTTTGGCAAAATAAACCCCTAGAGTTTAACTTTAGGATATTTATATTTTTAGCCCCTCTAGTTATAAGTTTCAAGAATTTTACAATATATACCCCTTTGCATGAAACATTTTGCATTTTAAGTCCAAAAACCAAATACTTTGTATTTTTCAATCCCAACTTAGTTTTGCAGCTTATAGTTTATTACTATAAGCTAAAATAAGTAAGTTTGACGAGCTTATAGCTTATGAAAACAGCTTATGAGCTTAAAAATCCAAAATGGGCATGTTTGGCTTAGAAATAATAACCCGATGAGTTAGGGCTTTTAGGATTAGTTTTAATAATTATAAAAGGGATAAATGAGCTATAAAATACTTATTAAAGGATCAATCATTATAGCTTATATCTTATTAGAGTCAAATAGGTTTTAGGGTTTGAAGGGCACAAATTGGTTTAGGAAAAACTAACAGAGTAGTTTAAAGGTTTAAGAGTGTTAACTCATGTGATCATGAAGATGTAACAGAAACTTATTAAGATGGAATAAAGCTTTATACTAGCTTATTTGTAGAATTCGAATGGATTAGGGTTTTCCCAAAGTGGGTCGAATTAGGGTTCAGTTTGGTTTAGGGTTTCCAACAAGGTTTTAACTTGTACAAATGATTAAAACAAGTTTATATATGATCATAGACATAACAAGAGCTTATTGAACTATATAGAAAGCTTACTTAGTACACGGAATAGTGAAAATGGGTTGAATGGAGAAAATGATACCCCGAACATTAGAGAAGAATCAAGGACCTTTTGGTTTCTGTTTTTTTGGATTTTAAATAGCTTAACCTTTCAACTCTTCTCTTCTAGGACTTGTTTAGATCATGATTTGAGTATGGTTTTGATTTGGTGATGTGTTTTAAAGGCATGCATGTCTCGGCTTATATATAGTGTCCGAAAATGGATTGGAGGCCAAGTTTTAGAGGGAGTGGTGACCAAGATATTGAGGAGTAATGTCTAAGGAGTAGCTAAGGTAACTAAGGAGGGCTAGGGATTAGCTTATCAAGGTGTAAGGAGGGTGTAGAGGTTCGGTTATACATAGGAGGTGACAAGGTGTTTCTTGGGGCTCAAGTTGTGGTAGTAGCTTACAATGAGGTGACAAGGAGCTTTAGCAAGGTAGTAAGCAAGGTGGTGTGTCATGGAGATGAGTGGTAGCTTGCTTAGGTCTGTGTTCGAGCTAGTTAAGGGGTAACGGGTCATTTAGTGTTTTCGGGTTTGGTTTTTAGTTTAAGTCGAGCTAGGGTTAGGATTAGAGAGGGAAAAGTGTTTAAATATGATGCATTAGAGTGCTTGTACTTAGTGCTAAAGAGGTGGTACGAATTCCTTAAGAAAATGGAAGGAAATGAGCTAGTTTGAATTCGTGCTTTGTCAGATTATACAACGAGCTCAAATGAGTTATACATTGATTTTGGTGGGAAAAGATATTCAAAAGTTATGCATTGTACACTTGTACACATGCCTTATTAGCTTGAACATTTGTATTGTGTGTAAACATTACATATAGTTAGGGTTTTGTTATAAACGTTAACATATAAAGTCCGTTTTATAATAACGTTTTGAATTGTACGTTTAATAGATAACGTATGGTAAAAATGGAGTTTAAAACATATTGCTTGACATATTATAACGTTTACTCGATATAAACGTTGATGAAATTGGCATTGGTAGGTTGCGTGAGCACGTTTACTTTTGTAATGTAAGTTACGTTACATTATGGATGGAATAAAGAAAAAATCTTTCTATGAAAATGATTGCATCTAATTTAATAGATGGAAATTACACTGAGGAAAATTGCATCTAATTTAATAGATGGATAATTACATAAGGAAAAATTGTGGGTTGTTATATACAAGCCAAATGATTGAAAACTGTATAAAAACAAATATTAAAATCCCAGTTCAATTAGGTTGGTTTGTTTTAGTGCAATGATTTACTTATCTCGAAGCGGCATATCATTCTTAAGACTTAGGCGGGACATCATCCTAAGACCTAGACACGATTAATCCTGTTACAATTAACGCATCCGCATAAAACATCCTTTAGTTTAATTATCATATATCTTAGGGAATCAAAGCAGTGGTGATCCTGTTAAAACCCTAGCCCAACAGACTATTACCCACTTTATTGTTTGAAATGACGATGTTTTTATATACTGTAAGTCCCACTATCAAATCTTTATCAGTTAATTAAGAGCGTGATTGCTGAAACATAAACGGGTCACCAACCGGTCCAACTAAGCTCATAATTCAAAGACAAAGACATAACGTTATTTGTGATCCTATTGATCCAGTAATATAAAACACGATATGGAGAGCTATCCCCGGAATCTAGATTACTTGGTTCGTAATCACTAGATCTATTGAATGATATGTCGCACTAATTACAAGACACATAAACAGTAATGAGGTGATAAACATCATTAAACAATCAACGGTTTATTATTTATATATAACCTTAAGAATCGATTTAAAAACAACCAAAACATAGAACTTTCCATTAAGATGGATAATACCCTAGGGTGATAGCCCACAACCATTGTAATTAAAGTTTAATGTTTGGTTTGTTTTTAAAATCGATTTCTTAATTTACGTTGCTGTTAATTATGTTTATCACCTCATACTTGTTTATGTGTTTGAATATGCGACATATCATTCAACTGGATCTAGTGATACGGACCAAGTAATCTAGATACCGGGATAGCTCTCCATATCGTGTTTTATATTACTGGACCAATAGGATCACAAATAACGTTCTGTCTTTGTCTTTGAATTATGATTAGTTGGACCGGTTGGTGACCCGTTTATGTTTCAGCAATCATGCTCTTAATTAACTGATAAAGATTTGAATAGTGGACTACCAGTATATAAAACACCGTCAAACAATAAGTGGGTAAAGTCTCGTTGGGCTAGGGTTTTAACAGGATCACCACTGCTTTGATTCCCTAAGATATATGATAATTAAACTAAAGGATGTTTTATGCGGATGCGTTAATTGTAACAGGATTAATCGTGTCTAGGTCTTAGGATGATGTCCCGCCTAAGTCTTAAGAATGATATGCCGCTTCGAGATAAGTAAATCATTGCACTAAAACAAACAAACCAACATTGAACTGGATTTAATATTGTTAATACAGTTTTCAATCATTTGGCTTGTATATAACAACCCACAATTTTTCCTTATGTAATTATCCATCTATTAAATTAGATGCAATTTTCCTCAGTGTAATTTCCATCTATTAAATTAGATGCAATCATTTTCATAGAAAGATTTTTTCTTTATTCCATCCATAATGTAACGTAACTTACATTACAAAAGTAAACGTGCTCACGCAACCTACCAATGCCAATTTCCATCAACGTTTGTATCGAGTAAACGTTATAATATGTCAAGCAATATGTTTTAAAACCCATTTTACCCATGACTTATTTATTTAAACGTTAGAATTCAAAACGTTATTATAAAACGACTTTATATGTTAACGTTTATAACAAACCCTAACTATATGTAATGTTTACACACAATACAAATGTTCAAGCTAATAAGGCATGTGTACAAGTGTACAATGCATAACTTTTGAATATCTTTTCCCACCAAAATCAATGTAATAACTCATTTGAGCTCGTTGTATAATCTTGACAAAGCACGAATTCAAACTAGCTCATTTCCCTCCATTTTCTTAAGGATTTCGTACCACCTCTTTAGCACTAAGTACAAGCACTCTAATGCATCATATTTAAACACTTTTCCCTCTCTAATCCTAACCCTAGCTCGACTTAAACTAAAAACCAAACCCGAAAACCCTAAATGACCCGTTACCCCTTAACTAGCTCGAACTAAGACCTAAGCAAGCTACCACTCATCTCCATGACACACCACTGCTCTACCTTGTCTAAATGCTCCTTGTCCCTCATTGTAGCAACTCCACCGACATGAGCCCCAAGAAACACCATTGTCACCCCTATGTAATCACCGAACCTCTACACCCTCCTTACACCTTGATAAGCTAATCCCTAGCCCTCCTTAGTTACCTTAGCTACTCCTTAGACATTACTCCTCCTGCCATAGCTTATAAATAAGCTCTAACGAGCTTATTTTGGCTTAATGGGCCTTATCGGGCCCATTAAGGTCCATTAAGTGTTCTAAGGGTCCATTTAAGTTTTAAAAAGCACTAAGGCATTCGTTAAGCTTATTTAAGCTACAATATTCTGTTTGGCTTATTAATAAGCTCGGATGAGCTTATTTTGAGTCTATTAGGCTCGTTGGCCCAACAACCTTAACCGAAAGTTAACCAAAGGTCCATTAGGGTTCTCTAAATGATTTCAACTTATTTTCCATGTTCAATAAGCTTAGTTGAGTCTGTTTGGCTGAAAAATAAGCTCGGGTGAGCTTATTTGAGCTTATTCGAGCTCGTTGGGCTCGATACAGGCCCAGTAAGGGTCCTAGATGTTTGGGCTTAGTTATTTTGGGTCCATTGGCTTGCCTAGGCTTACTATGAAGCTAAATAATTGTTGAAGCTGTAAAATAAGCTCGGGTGAGCTTATTTGAGCTTATTCGAGCTTATTGGGCTTGCTAGCCCAATAACTCTAACCCGAAAGATATCAAAGGGGTCCATTAATGTTTCCAAGTTCATAATAGCTCATTAAGCTGTGTAAGCTTACGAATAAGCTATTTAAGCTTATTGTGGCTTATGGGCTCTCGGTGGTCACATATACGTCGAGCTTCGGTGTCATTATTGCATTCATATACGTAGAGCTTCGGTGTTATGAGCTTAGGAAAACGTAATTACTTTTTATGATGTTTGCATCTGTTACTTAATCATACACTTAGAAATCTTGCGGTCCTACTATTGATTCACATAAACCTATGAATTCACCAACTTTATGTTGACGTTTTAAGCATGTTTTTCTCAGGTCAATAAGGCACGGGGTGCCAAGATACATTGGGGGTCACTCTTTGGAGAGTCAGTACTAAAGATTTAAGGCGTATTACATTTGGAAATATTTGTTATAAACCGAAATCTTTACTTATGTTGTCGAACAATTTGAAGCCATAAGCTTATGTAATGAACAAGTATTTTGTTAAATCCAATGTATCTTTTTAAAACGACACGTTTAGTGGTCGTTCTCATATCTTATGCTATTGATCTTTGAAGTAACGCCCTCGGATATTCAATATTCCACTGCAAACCCAGATTTGGGGTTGTTACATACTTAGCAAGTTAAATCCTAAGTTATCAACATGTTCTACATTATCTATATTGAGAGAGTCATTAGAAATCGTACCTTTGCCAATGATGTTACCGTGAAGATTACTACCAAAAATGACGTTACCTCCATTGTATGCCTTGTAAGTGGAGAAGAGCTTTCAGTTACCCGTCATATGTTTAGAGCATCCGCTATCTTTAATCCATTCGTCGGGTTCCAAGTCGACTCCAAGGCATATCTATTTATATAAGACAATAACTCAAACATTTGGTCCCTAATATCTCATGGGTCCAAAGTTGTTAGTGCTAAACATCCCTTGCATTTGATGCAATTGGTTGGGATGTGGAAATGGAAGACACATTTCCCATGGCATATAACTTTGACGAGGAAAGTTGTTCCAAGTTACGGGAAAGCCATGAGGTTGGTTTTGTCGACCAACGTTCCTTTTTGGTTGCGGTGTTTTGGCACGAGGATAATTATTATTGACTCTTCTAGGAGGTGGAGTTTTTGATCTAAAGTTTGGTTTTGAAAATCCAACTCCGGGTTTTAACAAAGGCTTTTAGAATTGTTTAACTTCATTGTCACTAGCAACGGGAACTTTGGCTTTATTTACAATTATGTGTTTTGGTCTAGGACCCAAAATAGATTTTTGAAAAGACACACTTTTCTCAGATCCAGGCGTTGCTGGTGGCGGTCCCATAATTATTTTGGGGGCCGCCTGGGTACTTTGGGGGCCGCCCATATTTATGGGACCTCCATCAGAGGACACCTTTTTCTGAGCTTTCACAAATTTTATTTCCTTAGTTCCACTAGATGATGCTTCAAATGAATTAAACCCTAAACCTAATTTATCACCGGAGGGTTTTTGACTACTTAACATTTCATTTAAGCAATGTGTACTCTTTTCAAATTTATTTAATCTAGTGGATTCTTCTTTGAGTTTTTCATTCTCAATTTTAAGAGATTGGCAAATTGTGCATTCGAGATCAACTCCCTTGTTTTTCTCAAGTGTGGACAATTTATCTTTTAACTCTCTAATTTCCTTTTCTAAGCTATTTCTAGTGTTCTTTAATCTTTTGTTTTTAGTGATTATCTTTAAACTTATTTTGCACAGTTTATCATATTCATTTTCTAAAACTAAATCATCTATTGTTGAGTTTTCATCACAAAAGTAAAAGGATTCGGAACATACCTCACTTGATGCTTGAGCTACAAGACACGTTTCATCTTTGACCTTCTCATCATCTTCTTCACCGCTATCATTCCAAGAACCTCCAAAAAAGCTCTTTGGTTCTTGTCTTTTGGTGGTTTTGGACATTCTCCAATAAGATGATTTGGGTCACCGCATCTAAAGCATTTTCTATCGCCTTTACCGTTCTTGTCATCACAGCTTCTTTGGAACGTCTTTTTGTTGTTCCGAGGTTGTCTCATGAATCTACCTCTCCTCTTAAAGAACTTCTTGAAGTCTCTAACCGCCATGGCGTATTCTTCATCTTTACTTCTGGAAGTCGAACACTCTTCATCACTAGATTCTTTCTTAGCCTTTAAAGCAAGAGATTTTCTTACTCCCTTAGCTTTGACTATTTTAGAATCTTTCTTAATGATCATCTCGTGAACTTTGCGATTCCTGATGAGTTCATCAAGTGACAGTGATGTTAAGTCTTTTGACTTTTCAATCGCCGTGACCTTTGCTCTCCATTTAGGATGTAGAGCCCTAAGAAACTTCCTAACATAATTCTTGCTAGAATAACATTCATCAAGAGCTTTTAGACTAGTAATGATAGTATTAAATCTAGCAAAAGCACTATCTATAGTTTCGTCTTCAGAAATGACGAATTGTTTATATTGTTGTACCAAAAGGTCGATCTTGTTATCTTTGACTTGGTTATTACCTTGATGGGTGATTAACAAAGTTTTCCAAATTTCTTTTGACGTATTATAAAAAAAATTCTTTCATATTCTTTTTTTGGCAAAGCATTGTAAATGACCCTTTTAGCTTCGTTATTTTTCGCAAGCTTCTTTTTAAGATCATTAATTTGCTTTACAAAAGGGATAGCCTCATCTAATTTGGTTTCCGGATTTTGTTTAATAGGTTGAAAATCACCGTTAGTAATAACATGCCAAAGATCAAGATCTTTTGTTTTAACATATGTCTCGAATCTATTTTTCCAATAAATAAAACTATCACTTTCAAAAAGTGGTGGTCTTTGCATGGATTGCCCTTCTAGATATTTGTCGGAATCCATAGATCGATCCAAGCTTTAAAATACAATATATTTTAAAAATCTTGAGTGACCTTGGATTTTGATACCAATTGTGGAAACTAGAAGGGGGGTTAAATAGTTTACAGGTTCATTTTGCGTTTTAAAAGTTTGCTTTAAAAAATACTTAGATTCGAGTTGTATGTTCAACCAATCAACAATATAAATCAACAAAGTAAATATCTAAACTAATACTAAATAACAATCATAACAATATAGAGAGATGAGAGAAGGAACAATCAAACCAAGACACCAAGATTTATAGTGGTTCATCTGCGAAGCTCTTCTTCGCCTTACTTCACTCCCCGAGTATCCTACTTGAGATTTCACTATGTCAACAAGCTCCTTCAGGCAGAGAAAACCGTTTACGCGTTGCTTATGTTGTTTTCCGACACTAAGCTAAATGTCAAGTCCTAATCTTAGCTAGAACCAATCTACCACTTCACAAACACTATACAATCACAAGATCTACAATATCGGATTTACAAATAATCCGAATCACACAATTACACAAGATAATTACAATAGAGATTTGATACTTAGAAGAGGAGAGGAGAGATCACTAAGTAACAATTCGCTTCTTGGCGAATACGAATGTTCTTCTCTTGCACTCACTAGTACAAAAAGTGGTATTGGTCACACCAAAAATGTGTGACTATATACATATAGTCACACACGCGAAAAGTTTTGTGTGTGACAAAAGGTCGCACGGCCGTAGGTCACCTACGGTCACAGAATGTTTTTTTGTATATTTAGTCACATACAATTAAACATAGAGTGGCCAAAAGTGTTAATATGTGTGACCATATGGTGTTTAAAGTGAAGAAATGTGTATTTTGTGTGACTATTGTTCATCCAATGGCCACATGAATTTTATGTTTGTGTGACCTTTTGTAATATTTAGCCACACAAAGCATGTTTGTTTTGGGTATTTAGTCACATACAAGTAAGCATAAAGTGACCAAAAGTGTTAATAAGTGTGACCATATGGTGTTTAAATTGAAGAAATATGTATTTTGTGTAACTAATGTTCATCCAATGGCCACATGAATTTTATATTTGTGTGGCGATTTATAATATTTAGTCACACAAAGCATGTTTCTTTTGGGTGTTTAGTCACATACAATTAAGCATAAAGTGTCCAAAAGTGTTAATAAGTGTGACCATATGGTGTTTAAAATCAAATGAATGTGTATTTTGTGTGAG
>BQNB010025992.1:0-59054 GCA_026074375.1 Tanacetum coccineum
GATTTTGGTGATTCTTCTATGATCCAAAGGAGAAATCCAAGTCAAAGACTAGAAATTAACTGAACAATACGGTATGGAACTATACCTTTAGCTGAGGTCTTGCCTTTTGCTTTTATCTGAAAGCTATTGCACTTTTTTTTACTTTTTATGTCCCATTTATCTGATGTGAGGAGAATTAAGGACCCAAGATATATAAACAAAACTTAAATAAATAGTCTAAACATTTAGTTCTTTGTATTGATTGTTTTCTGACCCTTTTTGTTTATCTGGTAAAAGGTATAACCATTTTGGGCAGTTTGGACCTTTACGTGGGAAGCAGGCAGCAACAGAACTACCAAGAGATTGGGTTTTGATCGGTCGTAGCACACAATGATCTGGTATTCATTATTTGCTGGACGAGGAGATTCATATTGGTTTTTATTAAATTGTATACCCCATCCAGGTCTTTTATCGATTTAGTATCAAAAGTCCATATAAAAAGTAATAAAGTTTGGTCTCTCTAGAAATACATGTTCACATATCTTAGAACAGAAGGCAAAATGGTTCCAAAGTACTAAACAACTTAAAAGAAGTTAAAGATACATTAGATGAAATTTGTTATAAAAAATGCTCTTTTTGCTTATATGGGTTAGATTTTTAATGGGTTGAACACATTCTAAGTATAAGGGTCAATGTGTGTTGCAATAATGATTAGTATATGGGTTGTAATGTTTGCTTACTACCCGCAATTAGTCATTTTCAAAAAATTTGTTATAACAAAAACTAACTGCAGCAACAAATTAGCCCCATATGGCAACGTACAGGTTATTTTCCATCTCGTTAGATTTAATTCTCAATATTTTTTTCGGCAGAGGCATGCAGGTTTAACAGAAAGATTTAAATTATTCATTTGTGTCCGTGAGTTAAGGAATGCATTTTCTGAATTAACTGATCCTTTGGACCAGGTATGTTTTATAGTCACTGGTCACGGTTCCTCATTATTATTATTTTGTTGCGTTATTTACTGGAAAAAAGCACAAAACGACTATATAACTACCACATTGTGACAGAGAGGACGGTTAGAAGAACAAGCGAAGTACATAACAAAAAGAAAGAGGCAACAACTTTAGAAGGAAAGGGGCCAAAAGATGATGATGACACGTCTTATGAGGTGAATCTTGATGAAAATTTTCTAACAGCTCTAGGATACAGAATGCCTCTAGCTTTAGGAATGGTATAAATTTGACTCCAGACTCCTTTTTAGATGTGACAAATTGGTGTCTGTGGGGTTCAAGTTGGTTTAAAATGGGTCAGAAAATAGGTTCGTGCTAAAACTAGTAATTTTGCTTGCTGGTCAAAAGTTTGCTGGGTTGACCTGCAGACACTTCTTTTATCGTGAATGATACTATTAACGTTAACGTATGCATGTCTCTTGTTAATCTTCATTTTATGCTACACTTGAAAGTTTGAAAGTTAAACTAATTTTTGGATACTGAAATCTTACGCATACACTGCTAAGTGAACTGTCCAATGAAGTAGGCTTCCCTGGGATAAACACGAGTTTTGATGCTCTGGTAGAGTCTCTTCTTTCAACTGCTAAACTATTTCCTCAATCTGCTGGATATCGAATATTAGCATCTTAGACATCCCCCTTCTACCTAGTAACTGTTAAATATTTGCAGTAGGATATCAGATATTAGCATCGTAGACATTTTGTTATCTTGAACTTGTAATTCGAATGTTTGATTGATATTGTACGAAGTTTAATTTGAATTAATCTGTTCTGCACATTTTATAAATTATTTTATTATGGTTTAATCTATAATATTGTGGTAAATATGCGGGCAATATTTGTTGACACTTTTGGCCACTTTATGCTTAATTATATGTGAGTAAATACCCAAACAAACATGCTTTGTGTGACTAAATATTACAAAAGGCCATACAAACATAAAATTCATGTGGCCATTAGATGATCAATAGTCACACAAAATACACATTTCTTCACTTTAAACAGCATATGGTCACACTTATTAACACTTTTGGTCACTTTATGCTTAATTGTATGTGACTAAATACCCAAAAGAAAGCTTTGTGTGACTAAATATTACAAAAGTCCACACAAACATAAAATTCATGTGGCTATTGAATGATCAATAGTCACACAAAATACACATTTACCTCACTTTAAACAGCATGTGATCACACTTATTAACACTTTTGGTCACTTTATGCTTAATTGTATGTGACTAAATACTCAAAAAAATATGCTTTGTGTGACTAAATATTACAAAAGGCGACACAAACATAAAATTCATGTGGCCATTGGATGAACAATAGTCACACAAAGTACACTTTTACTTCACTTTATACACACCATATGGTCATACTTATTAACACTTTTGGCCACTTTATGCTTAATTGTATGTGACTAAATATAAAAAAAACATGCTTTGTGTGACTATATAGTGTTAACGGTCACTAATACTAATTAATCCAACTAAATTTGAACCTAATTAGTCACACATGTTAAGGTTTTGGTCACTGTTTTTTAATTGATACGGCCACTAACTTAAAAATGTAACTGTAGGTACCCTACGGTCAAGCGAACTTTAGTCACACACACTCGAAAAATCATGTGTGACTATATGTATATCGTTACACTTTTTTGGTGTAGCCAAATCCACTTTGTGTTCTAGTGGGGACAAAGTCAGACAAGCACGATACAAGCAACAGATCATGGAATTGTACCACACATGCTGTGAATACAGATATCAAATCAGTAAATGACCAAGAGCCATCAGCTGAGGTACAATTGACTGCTCAACATAATGTACTTGCTAATGAACAACAGCATATTGTACAATCTGAACCCATTTATGACACATATTTGTTGGAAAATGTTGATAGCAATACCACTCCTGATTCAATAAATATGTGTAATAGGGGAGGAGGGATTGACCAGAATGCTAAAAAATATCAAGTTACAAGTCCTTTACTTGATCCATTAACTCAACCTAACACAAGTGAGTAATCATACCGATCTCTCGAGTCTGAAAATATTTCTCTCAAAAACACCGTTGCCTAATTTCCAAAAGATTTTTCAAGAATGGAAGCACATTGTGTTAATATGGAACTTAATTATCAAAATCAAACTTTAAATTTTAGGCAACATGATCAAATTTTAAATGAAACAAGTAATAAAGCTAAAATTAAAAGGGAAATTGATGTTTTAGAAACAATAAACATTGAACTAGAAAATAGCATGGCTAAATTACTTGCAGAGAATGAGAAGTTGCATAAGAAAAATGCTCATTTGAAACAGACTTACAAAGATCTTTATGATTCTATCAAAAAGACGCGAGTTCAGACAAAAACTTTAATGACTCACTCATTGCTCAAGTAAATAGTAAGACTATTGAAAATGCTGATTTAAAAGCTCAGATTCAGGAAAATGTTTTTGCGAATGCAGCATTAAAAAACGAATTAAGAAAATTAAAAGGAAATAGCATGGATACTAAGTTTGCAAAATCATCAATCTTGGGGAAACCGATTTTACAACCACTCAAAAACCAATCAGTTGTTAGAAAATCGAATGCGTTTAAATCTGAACGACAAAAATTTTCAAAACCATGGTTTGCCTCCCAAGTTGATGTGAAACACGATTTGCGAAAACCAATCACTCCTCATTATTTGCCTAAAGTTAGAGAATCGGTGTATGCAAACCGTCATCATCTGATTGCACCTGGATCATCTAGAAATAGTTCTAAAGAATCATATGGTTCAAATGACATGGTTTATAATTACTATCTAGAGGAAACTAAGAAAAAGACACAAGACAAAAATAGGAATCTTAAACCTAGGGAAATGCCTTCTGCTAGAACACACCACACTCCTAATACTTGTACACCAAAACCTAGGAGCAATAATCAAACATTTAGGAATTGGCCTAAAAGTAGTAATGTTACGATAAAAGTTGTGCAAAAAGCAAATCACTCTAGGAATCCTAGTTCATTTTCAAACTCCAAACACTTTGTTTGTTCGACCTTTCAGAAATGTGTCTTAAATGCAAATCATGATGCATGTGTAACAAAATTCCTGAAAGACGTGAATTCTCGTGCTAAGGTTCAATCCCCTAAGTCTAGAAACAGTATCAAACCCGTAGAAAAGATAAGAAATGTTAACAAACCTGAAAGATGGATCTCTAAAGGATATAGGCTTTCTCCCAATAAGTCTTTCGTTAGGCATGAGAAAACAAAAACTCCTAGATCTTGTCTTAGGTGGAATCTCACGGGTAGAATTTTCAACATTGTTGGTCTTATGTGGGTTCCAACTAGAAAGATATTCACCTCTAGCATAACCAAGGTTAACACTAAACCCCCAAATGGTTCAAATGAAGATATCACTAACCAATATGCATGCAAAAAAACTCTTAATGCCAGTACAAGTAATCTTAACTTAAGTGCAGGTACATCCCTCAATCATAAAAAGGAAAGACTCAGAGTTTGGTTGCTAAAAAGAATGATATCTCAGAAACAAAGGGTTCAAGGAATTCAAATCTGATGAACAAGAATAATGGCATCTGCATATAACAATTCAGGCCATGTTCCTCAACGAAAAGAAAGGTGTACCCTTAAGTGCGCTTTATCTTTAAAAGAAGAGAAATCTTCTTGTTTTTGACCATTCTCATCAATAATTTTCATATTTTCCCATGCCCGTTCAGTCATCAAGTGGATCAACATATATTAGCTTGTATTTTAATTTACTTGTTCAATTAAAAATGGCAATCACATATGCAATTTTTGAAGGGGAGAATAGTAAATAAATGTGATCAATATGATTTAACTTGGTCTCTCAATGTGTATCAAATGGTCATATGGCTTCTGAACAATTCAGTTCAGGACCCGAACCTCAACTCTTGACTCTTAGAACACTCAGTTTAGGACTCGTGCCAAATCCTCCTTCTCCAACACCGTATGTTCCACCAATAAAGAAGGACCATGATATCTTGTTTCAACCGATGTTTGATGAGTACTTCAATCCTCCACCTAGTATTGCTTCTCCAGTTCCTATAATTGTTGCTCTAAAACCTGCTGATTTAACCGGTACACCTTCTTCAACTACAAATTATCAAGATGCACCATCCCCTAGTACTTCACAAACCCCTCAAGAAACACAATATCCAGTTATTTGTTCTGATGTTAAAGAACAATTCATGATATTGAAGTTGCACATTTATATAATGATATCTTCTTTGGTGTTCCAATTCCAGAACCAAATTCTGAAGAATCTTCTTCAAGGGATGTTATTCCAACTAATGTGCACTCAGTCAATAAACCACCTGAACAACTCAAAAAATGGACAAAAAATCACTCGCTAAATAATGTCATTAGAAGTCCTTCTTGACATGTCTCTACAAGACATCAACTACAAAACGAAGCCATGTTTTGCTACTTAGATGCTTTCCTTAATTCTGTTGAACCAAAGAATTATAAAGAAGCTTTGAAGGAATCCTGTTGGATCGAAGCAATACAAGAAGAATTAAATGAGTTCGAACGACTTGAAGTTTGGGATCTCTTACCACGTCCGGATTGTGTCATGATAATCAATTTGAAGTGGGTCTTCAAGGTTAAATTAGACGAACTAGGAGGTGTTTTGAAAAACAAGGCTAGGTTGGTAGCAAGGGGATATCGTCAGGAAGAGAGAATCGACTTCGAAGAATTTTTTGTACCGGTTGCACGACTAGATGCTATAAGAATCTTTATTGCATATGCCACTTACATAAACATGATAATCTATCAAATGGATGTCAAGATGACGTTCTTAAATGGTATATTACGTGAAAAGGTCTATGTTAGTCAACCAGACGGGTTTGTAGATCAAGATAATCCCAACCGTTTGTACAAGCTTAAGAAGGCTCTTTACGGGTTAAAGCAGGCTCCATGGGCTTGGTATGATTTATTATCATCGTTTCTACTCTCCCAAAAGTTCTCTAAAGGTGCGGTTGATCCTACATCTTACTGGTACAAATCTATGTAGATGATATAATATATGCTTTTACTGATCATGCACTTTGTGAAACATTTTTGAAATAATGTGTTCTAAATTTAAGATGTTATTGATGTGCAAAATGTCATTTTTTTCTTGCACTTCAAATTTATCAAAGTCCTAGAGGCATCTTTCTTAACCAATCTAAATACGCTCTTGAAATAATTGAAAAGTATGGTATGGAAACCAGTGACCCAGTGGATACTCCCATGGTGAAGAAATCCGAATTGGATGAAGATCCACAAGGGAAAGCAGTTGATCCTACACGTTATCGTGGAATGATTGTCTCTCTTATGTATCTAACATCCAGTAGACCAGACGTTGTATTTGCTGTATGCATGTGTGCCTAGTACCAGGCCAAGCCTACCGAAAAGCACTTACATGTAGTGACGCGAATCTTTCGATACCTAAAAGGAACCATTAACATGGGTCTGTGGTATTCGAAGGATTCCTGTATTGCACTAATAGCTTTTGCAAACGCTGATCATGCTGGGTGTCAAGATACTAGAAGAAGTACATTTAGAAGTATGCAGCTCTTGGGTGACAGATTAGTCAGTTGGTCGTCTAAGAAGCAGAAGAGCACCACCATATCCAGTACAGAAGCTGAATACATTGCCTTATCTGGATGTTGTGCTCAAATACTTTGGATGAGATCACAATTGACAGACTATGGTCTTGGATTTAACAAAATTCATCTGTATTTCGATAACAAGAGTGCCATTGACTTATGTTGTAACAATGTCCAACACTCAAGATCTAAGCATATCGACATCAGATACCATTTCATCAAAGAGCAAGTAGAAAATAGGGTGGTTGAGCTATACTTCGTCAGAACAGAATATAAGCTAGCAGATATCTTTACCAAGGCATTAGGACGAGAAAGACTTGAATTTCTTATTAACAAGCTTGGAATGAGAAGTATGTCTCTTGAAACGCTGAAAAGACTGGCAGAAGAATCAGAAGAGTAATGACGGAATCTCTTCTTATATCCTATGTATATATAGAAAAGCGAGAATTGCAAAAATAGTCCTTGTGGTTTGGTTAAATTGCAAATTTTGTCCGTCGAATTTTGAAATTGCAAAAAACGTCCATATTTTGAAGGTTTGTTTCCACTTTTTGTCATTGGTCGAACTAAAATGACTATAATACCCTTCTGTTTTTTTATAATTTTTTTCTTATAAATAATACCTTTATTTTTATCTCTTATCATCATCGCCATCACCACGTAAAACACATTAAGCCTAACCTACCACCACACCACCATCACCATCACTATATAATCCATAAACATCTCCTACCTTCCTCCACCTCTGAATCAAACCCAAAATGAAATATCTTAGGCTCCTAACTAAACATAAATGTATCAGATCTATGAATCAAACCCCCTAAACATAAATATCTCAGATCTTTGAATCGAATCCATTGCTTTTCTTTCATGTATATCTCAGCCATCAGATCTCCTAATACCCCACGAAAAAATATAGTTGAACAAGCAAGAAGGTCTTGACTTTAAGATTTGTGTCTCAGTACCCGGGTATATATTATCTTCTATTGATTTTTGTGGTTTTTTCAAAAAACGAAACAAAAAAGATTTAAACAAGTTTGTTTTAAATATTTCTTTAAAGTTTATGTATATTTAAAAGGAGCTTGGCTTCTTCAAAGATCGATGATGGTTTATGGTAGAAAATAGCTTCTGCTAATGCTGCTGTGTAGTTATTAGAGTTTCTTTCGTTCAAAATTATTATTAATCAATTGCAATACTAGTAGTGGTCTTATAACCAACAACAATAAACGGATGAAGTTTGTGTGTTCTTCGTCATTGGGGCACTTCAATTCATCAATAACATTTGATTCTGGTGATGACAAGAAAACATTGCAACAGAAGAAGAAAAAGAAATTGTGGTTGTATAATACGATGAACAGAGATAAGGAGTTGTTTTATCCAAAAGTTGAAGGAAAAGTGGGAATGTATGTTTGTGGAGTTACTGCTTATGATTTAAGTAACATTGGTCATGCTCAGGTTTACATCTTATATTCTTTAAAGATTTTTACCAAAATTGATGTGAATGAAACTGAGATTTTTTTGTTTTAGTTTAAGTTCGAAATTTGTTATTGTTTTTTTTCGTTTATGAATCGAACCAAAAGAAAGACAGATTATGTTTCGTTTAGACTAGGTAAGTGGTGTAAATTGTTATGACACAGGATGGTTATTTTGTGCTTTTGGATTTGTGTATATTTTGGAAATTTTGAAATTTTGTAGATGATGATGATGAACAAATCTGGGTTTAATTATGTGTTCTTGATGTTCTTTATTTTCTTTTGAAAAATGAATAAATTCAAATTATAAAAAGGAAAATGTATTATTTAAAAGAAAAAAAATTATAAAAAAAACAAAGAGGTATTTTAGTCATTTTATTTTGACCAAAGACCAAAAGTGGAACCAAAACTTCAAAATACAAACGTTTTTTGCACTTTCGAAATTCGACGGACCAAATATGCAATTTGGACAAACCACAAGGACCATTTTTGCAATTCTCTCTATAGAAAACATAAAAACACAAAAAGATTTTCCATTTTTTTAGAATAGATTTCTCATGAAAAAGAAAATAGAAAAATATAAAACCCATAAAAAGAAAATAGAAAATTTTAAAAAAAATTAGAAAATACCAAAAATAAGTTTTTTCATGACATGTCTTCTGAAAATCGATAATATTTACGGCTTTCGAAATGTCATTCAAGAATGATACGAAACTCTAAATAAAGTTCGAGCAGAAGTTCTAAATGTTTTCAAAATATGTCATTGGCTTGCAGTTATTTCAGACTGCAACCCAGTCTTAATCTTAAAGGCAAGTATTTCGTCAAAAAGAAAACTTGACCTCTCAATAGGAATTCATTTTCTCGAGCATGATCTACTTTATGTTCATGTAAAGGCTTATGTATACTTTGCTACACAACCCGGACTTTCTTAAAATAAGTGAACGTGTCAGTGCATTTATTTTTCAAAATAATACAGGAATAAACGAAAAAAGTTTTGGACAATAACGGATCAATATTTAAAGGGAAGTTAATTTAATTTAACTCAATTAGGCTTTAGATGTTATTTGTTTAGACTTTTAGGGACTTGAATGCGAAATTTGGGGCTTAGATTTTAACTTGCAACTAGAAGGACCTAGGTTGCCATTGGTATTAGTTTTATAACCCGAATGCTTTTTCCTAAAAATATCGATCTTACAAATCTTGTTCGGGTTAACCATTTGAAAAGGTGTTCTAATCAAATCAGAATCAGTCTTCGACATCTCAAACATATTTTTAAGAAATTTCGACCACTCAAACAAATACAATAGATCTTTAAATAAAATACGGGTCTTTGTTTGAGGGGGACAAAGTGTTTTCGAATTATCTTCAAAAAGTCACGGTAATTATATCGAAAAAGTTTTAACTTAACAGATAATAATTTGAGGGGGAGTTAATCTATGTTTTAACTCCAAGGGCTTCAGTTGTCATAAGTTAATAACTTTAGGGGCTTAAATATAATTTCAAGATTAGTGACTTATGCTTAAAACTACAGACGACCAAGATTGCCAACACCTCATAGTTTTAATAGGCTTAGGATTGTTTGGAAATAATTACGTAGTTTTAGAAGCCTTGAAGTTGATGATATGTGTCTGATTCATTTAATGTTTCCTCGACTGGTTAATCACTAAGCTTATTCTCAAAGAAGTAGAAATATTTGATAAAAGAGGTACACATAGGTATGATGATTCTTTTAGATAGTCAGTATCCTGCAGGAAGAAATGTCTATATCCAAGCCTTAGTTGACTTTGGTGTTATCATTTCCACTACTTAAAGGGTTTAATTGTCTACATCCAGGACTTAGTTGACTTTGGTGTTACAATTTATATCATCACTATCCTGAAGAGAGTAATGCGTACATCCGGGACTTAAGTGACTTTGATGATACGGCTTCGACTTCTTGAAAGGGATAAATTAGGTACAACGAGTATTTGGGCGTTATACAACAAGACTTCTTCGTGCGAGTATTCTTATTCCGATGCGCTTGGAAGAAAGCCTTGAATCTACTCAAGAAATGATTGTTGGTTCAAGGGGAAGCAATGAAAATTTCTAAAAGAAGAACTACAGAATTCAACAACTTTTGAAAGATTCAAGTGAAGGATCTGGTATTATTCCAGAGGTTCATGATAAGCAAAAGACAATTATGGTAGTTCAAGCAGCTCACTTTCTGGATCTGATGATGAAGTTCAAGATGTCTACAGTGATGAGGAAAAGAAAGCTGATGAAAACAAAGTCGATGCAAAAGTTGTAGAAAGACAGGCTAGAGATTAACAACCAGTTTATCTCTGTCCTCTGCTGAACACGAGATTTAGTCAATGGTGGATGTTCCTATTCATCAAGAGGACCCAACTATCCAAAGAACTCCACTCGTTGACAATGTTATCTCAATGGTTACTAAAAAGACAGCATCAACACCCACACCATCAACTACACAAGCTCAAGTTACAAATATGTCTGAATTTGTCTCGTCCTCAAAGTTTGAGCAAAGACTTTTAGAATTTTAAAAGAAAGTTGAAACAATGCCAAAGAGAGCTTGGACATAGAAAGATCATGCGAAATTTAGAAAGATTGGTTGGTGCAAGGGAACTTGAGATGGACTACAGGCTAATGTAGAGGACTGTATGACTTTTTCATACTCGGTCTTCTTTCATAACATGTCCTATCTCATTATCTATATTAGGAATATCAACATTAGTAGTGTATAGGCTTTAGTATATATGTGTTAAGAAAATTTTTTCATGAATTTTTCATTAAATTCAAAATCTTTCAAAATATGTACTTAACACTATATTCTTCCCTAATACTTTGAGGGGGAGCATTAAAATGTTCCCAATAAAGGCTTGCTAATAATTAGAACATTTTTCTCCCCAGACGCTTATTTTAAATCAATTGATACCCAAAATATCAAAAGATTTGACATTTTTGATAAGGGAAGAAAATGTGATTAAAGTAAGGCTTGTAATGTGATATAAAGGACTCATGTGCAGCTATTCCCTCGTATGTGCAAAACACTTTTGAATATCAATGCACATATAAAGGGGGAGTAATTTTGAAAGTTAAAACTATAGAGGTACAAATGTTTTGATATATATATATATCATTAGTACCTTGGTTGAATTTTCAAAAGGTTTTAATAGCAACTGTGGCAATACCAAACGACCGACCATGTAATTAATTTTATGGAATTATAATGTGGTTAAGGTTAGGTATTTGTACCATGATCCAGCCAGAACCGAAGGGATCTACCTAGAGACATTCCATTAGATATAATAGAAGTCCTTAGGTATGATACAAAAGGAGTAAAAGTAAGAAAGGGGATAATACAGACTAAGACAGAGCTAACACTGGAACAAACCCAAAAAGGTGTCAGTGATGAAGTATTGGTAAGCATTTAAGGGGTTAAAGAATGAAAAATAAATGTAAGGATAAAGGGTGTAAAGAAAGAAGCACTCCATACACTTAGGAAGAAATCGAATCAATACATATGCTATCAGAAACACTTAACTGTTGTCTGGTATTGAACATAGACATCATGGACACAGTGATGCAATGCATAACCCTCCCTAGCCACTCAAGGTCTCTCAAAAGACTCTTGTTTTATTTCTCACGGAGATAAACGCTTTTCTATCGAGTTTCTCACTCCGAGTTAGTTGATATTGAAAAAGTGGCAATCTGCTCCAGCCTTCGATTACTAAAACCAAAGTGCACTATTGAGTCTAGAGCCATAATGACATCATCTATAAATCTCACTAGGACACTAATCTAAAATACACTTGTTATTCATACACTGTGAAAACAAGTAATATATTAAGAGTCCTACGCATTATCCTTGTGATATTGCCAGAACATCAGAGTGATATTAAGTATCACAGTAACGATGGAAACCCTTCCATAGCCAACATCAAACAAGCTCTCTGGTAGGTGACTTGTGAGATCCTATATGGATCAAACTGACACTGGATATCGATTTGGTCCAGACTATGAATTGACGGTTGACGAAATTTTGAAATGCATAAAACTCTCGATGTGTTACAAAACCACGTTAGCAAGTGACACATCTATTGATTTTCAAAACAATTTTTATTCAATCAGTGAGACAGTTACTCATTGGTTCCCTCATACCGTGTTGTCTGCTTTGAGACGCTCCGGTTATGAGAACGGCTAGTGCAGCTGTGAAACCCTATTAAGGAGATTCTTTAGAATTCTACTTGATCACAAGCAGTATTTATACTGATTAACGGGGAACCGTGGTTATTGCAACTGTATTTAACGAAATGACAAAGACACTTTCGTCCATATATCTTGTTTATTACTAACCTAAACATGCAGGTTTTCCTGACGGTGGCAGCAGTTAGTCCATGACGAGTCAGATTCATATCTACATGCTCAGACCCGACCGACAGATGTAAAGACATTATGAAAGCTCAAGTACATGTTTCAAAAGACTTCCGCTACTCTAATACTGCATGTCTTCCTTGAAGTCATGAAGTGTTAAAGTTAAAGAATTTCAAGAAAGATGATTACACAAGCTTTTAAGATAAAGAAAGGTATGAGCATGTTGGTCCGAAAGTCATAAGATCACAAGAAGGCAAAAGATTACAAGATGATGAAAAGAGATGATGTTTGGCTGATGATCTTAAGAAGCTCATGATTACATACAAGACAAGCTAAAGGAACAAGCTCAAGCCTAAAGTCAAAAAGATCACTACACATATCATAAGATAACGACAAAAATTCGAGACTACGAGCAAGACGAAAGACCTACGTAGTAGTCTAAGCTTAAGTTAATGTAAAATGGAGTGACTTTCCTTAGGGGGAGATTGTTAAAAATACAAAAAAGACTCGGCCACTCCTAAAATATATCTCGTAGCTCGTAGTTAATCGTTTGTAATAAGTTAAGCTAATCGGGCCAAGCCCATGGCATGCCAAGCCTATGGCCGGCCAATGTACAAGTATAAAAGCCCTCTCCATCTCATGAAGAGGGTGTTGATCATTTCATTAATCTAATATTCTCTCTTTTAGTTCTCTCTGTAGAAGTGTCCAACCACTGTTTCTCTCTCTAAGATTTTTTTGCTTTGATAGTTCCTAAGTACGATAATTTGCATTCTAAACATCTAAGGCCTAAATAAGTTAAAATTAATTAACTCTCCTTTGAATATTAATTCGTTATATTCCAAAACCTTTTCCATTAATTTCTTGATGAATTTTGAAAGATCAGTTTGAAAGAATTATTATGACATTTCTCCCCTTAAATAATGTCCCATTTTCTATTTACAGAGTTGTAGACATTATTTGAGTGATAGAAAAATTCTTTTATTAATCTTTTTCTGATAAGAAACTGAGATGACTGATTTATTTTTGAAAGACAACACCAACTAAAATAAGATTTCTCTTATTTTGAAAAATAATTGCACTGACATGTATACCTTTTTTCAGAAAGCCCGGGTTGTGTAGCAAAGTATACACAAGCCTTTACATGATCATAAAGTAGATCATGCCCGAGAAACTGAATTCCCTTTGTGAGGTCAAGTTATCTTTTTGGCGATATACTTGCCTCTAAGATGAAGAACGGGTTGCAGTCTGAAATAACTACAAGCCAATGACATGTTTTGAAAACATTTAAAACTTCTGCTCGAACTTTATTTACAGCTTCATATCATTCTTGAATGACATTTCTAATGTTGTAAATATTATCGATATAAGACATGTCATGAAAAACATATTTTTTATTTTCTGAATTTTTTAAATATTCTATTTTCTTTTTCATAAAAAATCTATTCTAAAAAAATAGAAAATCTTTTTGTGTTTTTTTTATGTTTTCTGTATATACATAGGATACAAGAAAAGATTCCACCATTACTCTTCTGATTCTTCTGTCAGTCTTTTCAGAGTTTCAGGAGACATACTTTTCATTCCAAGCTTATTGATAAGAAATTCAAGTCTTTCTCGTCCCAATGCCTTGGTAAAGAAATCTGCCAGCTGATATTCTATTTTGAAGAAGTATAGCTCAACCACCCCCATTTTCCACTTGCTCTTTGATGAAATGGTATCTGATGTCGATATGCTTTGATCTTGAGTGTTGGACGTTATTACAGCATAGGGCAATGTCACTCTTGTTATCACAGTACAAAGGAATGTTAATACAAATATTCGCGTAAAAACGATATTTATATTTAATGATCTTCATGTTTTGATAATAACAAATATAATGTCATACTACGTAAAAGTTTAGGTAAACAAGTTATTTACTTGAAAGTTTACTTAACGATGACAAATCACTTAAGGTATTACTATGGCATTATTAAACATAGTTAATGATCAAAGAAAAATATTATCATTTGCATAAACCTTTTCTAATCAAATGATTTAAGTTAACACGTGATTAATTATAAGCTAGTTATATTAATCATGTAAGACAAAATAAGATTAACCATAAGTGGAAACAATCTTTCCAAATCTTCCCAAATACAGAAAATCTTTCCTTATTGGTGATAAGAAATATTTCGTTCTAGAAGAATTTAATAAATTAGTTTTATTAAGTACAAAACAATATTTTTTATAGATTTGGGGTTAATCACAAAATGACAAATATTGTCCCAGCTCCGCCCACAGATCCACCTAATACAAGGGGCAGATCCAGCTTATGGTGGATCCGTGAGTCGCACGAACCAGCTGTTTGAGACAGATTTGAATTTCAAAGGCTTGCCTATTAATAGCAACCTTAAGCTTTTATTTTAAACAACTCTTGAGAAATATTTTTCACATACATATTTTATATTTTATATTCTTTGATCATTATACTTGTTACATAATCCATTACAAGTTATCAACTCATTCCACTCTTTAGTGAAGAACGCTTACGAAGACATTAAGCTTTAAGTGTTAATAGTTTAGTTGTGTCATCACGATTGTGATAATCATTCATCTTGTATATCTTGTGTTGTGTATATCATATGTGTATGATAGGTTAGTATTTAGGCCACAAAATACGTAGTGTGTTAGATTGGTTCTATCTCGAAGTAGAACTCGGTATTTAGTTTAGTACCGGAAAAAGTGTAAGCGACGTGCGGTTTTCTCCACCTAAAGAAGCTTGTTGACATAGTGAAGATAACTCTCAAGTTGGGTACTTAAGAGTGGAGTAGGGTGAAGAGGAGCTTCGTAGCCGAACCGCTATAAATCAGTGTGGCATCGGTTTGATCTTTCTTATCTTTACTTGTTCATACTTCGTAGATTACTTATTTATTTATTGCATCGCTATCATATATACTTGTGTATATCTGTTGAGTTCACATAAGTTGACAATCTAAGTTTTATTCAAAAACGATAAAAACTATTCAACCCCTCTTCTAGTTTCCATAATTGGTATCAGAATCCAAGGTCACCTAAGATCTTTAACGTATATTGTGCATTAAAGCTTGAATCGTTCTATGGATTCGGATAAATATCTAGAAGGGCAATCTATGCAAAGACCACTACTTTTTGAAAGTGATCATTTTATATATTGGAAAATAGATTTGAAACTTATGTGAAGGCAAAAGATTTTGATCTTTGGCATATTATCTTGAATGGTGATTTTTCATCGCTTGCCAGAAATAAAGAAACCTAAATTTTAGAGGTTGTTCCTTTTGAAGAACAATCCGACGATCTTAAAATGAAACTTGCTAAAAATAATGAAGCTAAAATGGTTCTTTATAATGCTTTACCTAAAAAGGAATACGAAAGAATTTTTCTGTGTAAAATAGCTAAAGATATTTGGCAAGCATTGTTAATCACACATCAAGGTAATAGCCAAGTAAAGGATAATAAAATTGATCTTCTTGTTCAACAATATGAACAATTTACTATCCTTGAAGAAGAATCTATTGATAGCGGTTTTGCTAGATTTAACACTATTATTACTAGTCTTAAAGCTCTTGATGAAGGTTTCTCTAGCAAGAACTATGTTAGAAAGTTTCTTAGGGCTCTACATCCTAAATGGAGAGCGAAGGTCACGGCGATTGAAGAATTGAAAGATTTGTCATCACTAGCTCTAGACGAGCTTATCGGCAATATAAAAGTACATAAAGTAGTCATGGAAAAGGATTCTGAAATCTATAGAGGCAAAAAGGAAAGTGATAAGTCTATTGCCTTGAAAGCTAAGAAAGAGTCTAGTGATGATAAAACTTTGACATCCAGAAGTGATAATGAAGAATATGCTATGGCCGTAAGGAACTTTAAAAAGTTCTTTAGAAGAAAGGGTAAATTTGTTAGGCAACCAAGAGAAGAAAAGAAGTCATTCCGACAAAGGGATGAGAAGAAAGGCAAGAGTGACCGGAAATGGTTTAGATGTGGTGATCCAAATCATCTCATTGGCGATTGTCCAAAACCAACTCGCAACAAAGATCAAAAGGCCTTTATTGGAGGTTCTTAAAGAATAGCGAAAATGACACCGAAGACAAAACTAATGATGAAACTTATCTCATGGCTCAATCGTCAAATGAGGTAACTCTTAACTCTTCTTGTTATAGTGATAATGCATCTTCTCTTGATAATGATACTATGAAAGTAGAATACGATAGCTTATGTGAAATTAGCCTAAAAATCATTAACAAGAATAAAACTTTGAAAACTAAAAGAGATCTTCTAGAAAAGGAAGTTTTAGAATTGAACGAGAAAATTAAGAAACTTGAGAGAAGTAAAGAAATTGATATTACGTGTAAGTCATGTCAAGAACTTAAATTAGAAAATGCTAAACATAAGGAAACTCAAGTTAAGTTTGTAAAATTTGATAAAAGCGCTAATTCACTAAGAGAAATGTTAGATAATCAAAATTTATCTAGTTGTAAAATAGGTCTAGGATTCGATACTAATAAAGCGTCAACTAGCGGAACCAAACCTATATGTTTTGTTGGATCGTCCGCTGAAAAAGCAACGGACGGATCTACTATAAAGGTGTACGGATCCACCTTGCCTGGATCCATGAGTCGCACCAATGGTGAAAAATTGACTGAACACGTTTTTAGTCCACCCATGTCTTCTAGATCGGATTTTGTTATTACTAGGAAGAAACAAATAATTAATAGAATTAATGACTCAAAGAAACCGTCTTTAAAACCATCTCTCAAAAGCGGTATAGGTTATGTCAAAACCGAGTCTAGATCGAAAACAACTCCGTCTAGGAGAAATATATCTTCTCAACCAAGATACAAAACACCTTAACCTAGAAGAAACTCTAGAGAACCAATTCATCAAAACTTCTATCCTATGAATTAGAACAACCAACAAAGCCAAGGCTTTGTACATATGAGAAATTGTATCACATTTCAATATACCAATCAATTGCAACAAATGCAAGGGATGTACAACACTAACATTTTCGGACCAATGAGATATTAGGGACCAAATGCTTGAATTTGTTTTTGTTGAAATAGGTATTCTTGAGAACATGCTTGGAACCGGATGAATGGATCTAAGATAGTGGTTGCTCCAAACATATGGCCGGTAACAAGAGTTTATTCTCTACCTACAAAGCATACAACAAAGGTAATGTTGTCTTTGGAAGTAACTAAAAAGGAAAAATCATAGGCAAAGGTACGATCTCAAATGACTCCCTTACTATATCTAATGTAGAACACGTAGATAACTTAGCATTCAACTTACTTAGTGTCGGTCAAATTTGTGACAATAAGTGTCAAGTCTTATTCATGGAAGAAGGCCGTGAAATAATTAAAGATGGTAAAATCATAGGAAACGGAATTAGGAAAAATGGTCTATACGTAATGAAATTAGAAAATAAGTCTCAAGACAAATTATGTCTCGCCACAGTAGTGGATAACTCTACCTTATGGCATAGAAGAATTGGTCACACAAATATGCGGTTAATTCAATCTTTGTCGTCTAAAAAATTAGTTAGAAACTTACCTAAACTAAAATATGATAAACATTTCTGCGATGCTTGCAAAATTGGGAAGCAAGCTCACGCAAGTCATAAAGCAAAAAATATGCTCTCTACTAAAATATGTTTAGAATTATTACATATGGACTTATTTGGTCCATCGTCAATTAAAAGTTATGGAGGAAATTTGTACACCTTATTAGTAGTAGATGATTATTCTAGGTACACATGGACTAGATTTCTAAAAACTAAAAATGAAGCCTTTGATAAATTTGAAATACTAAGTAGGAAAATTCAAAACCAACTAGGTAGCTCTATAGTAGCTATTAGAACGGATCATGGTTAGGAATTTGATAATGAAGTACAATTCGAAGCTTATTGTGATGCACAAGGCATTACTCATAATTTCTCGGCTCCACGTACTCCGCAATCAAATAGGGTAGTAGAAAGAAAGAATAGAACCTTACAAGAGATATCTAGGACTATGCTTAACGAACAATCCATTCCACAAAAATTTTGGTGTAATGCCGTTGATACGTCAACTTATATACTAAACAAAATATTGATTCGACCAACACTAGGAAAAACCCCTTAGGAAATATTTAGAGGTAGGAAACCCTCTTTAGAATTTTTTAAAGTATTTAGAAGCAAGTGCTTCATTTTAAATACTAAAGACTATTTAACCAAGTTTGACCCGAAGTCATAAGAAGGTGTTTTTCTAGGATATTCTCAAAATAGTAAAGCTTTGTGACATTCGATGAAAGTCCTCCTCCTACCAAATTATCACCATTGGTTGATGATGATGTTGGTGAAGAAGAAGCTATTAAAACAATACTAAAGTAGTAAATAATAATAATGAAGAAGATGAGTCGATAGAAATTGACAAAGTCGTTAACATTAAGGAGTCCAAAAATCATCCATTAGATCAAGTCATAGGAAATCTTAATCAAAGAACCTTAAGATCTCAAGCTCAAAATCATAGTAATTTCTTTTGTTTTATATCTACCATAAAACCCAAAAATGTCAACGATGCATTAAAAGATGAAAGTTGGGTTATAGCCATGCAAGAAGAACTAAATCAATTTGCAGCCATTGATGTTTGGGATTTAGTCCCTTTACCCTTGAGTTAATCCGTCATAGGAACAAAATGGGTCTTTAGAAATAAATTAGATGAAAATGGTATAGTGTCTAGAAATATAGCTAGATTGGTGGCACAAGGATATAATCAACAAGAAGGTATAGATTATGATGAGACATACGCTCCGGTAGCTAGGTTAAAATCAATTAGAATACTCCCTGCTATTGCTTGTTCAAACGATTTTAAATTATACCAAATGGATGTAAAAAGTGTTTTTCTAAACGGTTTTATAAATGCAGAGATTTACGTTGCTCAACCTTCGGGGTTCATTGACTTTCTAAAACCAAACTATGTTTATAAACATAAAAAGGCTTTGGATGGTCTTAAGCAAGCTCCTAAGGCTTGGTATGATAGATTAAAATCATTTTTTGATAAAAACACGAGTATTCAATGGGAATGGTCGATAATACACTTTTTACTAAGAAATTAAAGTCACGTCTTATCATTGTTTAAATATATCTCGACGACATTATATTTGGTTCCACGAGTCAAAACATGTGTGATGATTTTGCAAAAATTATGCATGATGAGTTTGAGATGAGTATGATGGGGGAGTTGAACTTCTTCTTAGGTCTTCAAATAAAACAAATGGAAGACAAAATATTTTTCAATCAATCCAAGTACATCAAGGAGATGTTAAAGAAGTTCGGATTGGAAGATTCCAAACCAACCAAGATGCCGATGTCAACGAGATCAAGTCACTATGGGGACGATGAAGCCGACTCCGTGGATAGCTCTAAATATCAAGGTATGGTCGGTAGTTTACTTTATTTAACCGCAAGTATGCCTGATATTATGTTTAGTGTTTGCTTATGTGCTTGTTTCTAAGAAAATCCTAAGACTACCCATTTAGAATCCCTTTAGCATATATTTAGGTATATTAGAGGAACTACACATTTAGGATTATGTATTCAAAAGGAACCAGAATAGAAACTATAGTTTATGCCGACTCCGACCACGCGGGCGATTACGTTGATCATAAAAGCACTAGCGGCATTCGTACGTTTATGGGATGTTCTTTGACATCTTGGTTCGCTAAGATACAAACGACCCTCGCTATCTCCACAACCAAAGCAGAATACGTCTCCGCCGGGAAGGCATGTCAACAAGCACTATGGATGAAACAAGCTCTCATCGATTACGACATACATCTCGACGATGTTCCGATTATGTGCGACATTAAAGGCACCATCGACTTAAGTAAAAACCCCGTACAACACTCTAGAACTAAACATATAGAAATTCACCACCACTTTCTACGCGATAACGTCCAAAAGGGCAACATTTCTATCAAGAAAGTTGCATCCGAGGATAATATAGCCGATATATTTACTAAGCCTTTAAAACGTGAAGTATTTAATTATTTAAGATTAGGATTAGGAATGATGGAACTTATCATGGATAGTGATTCTCCACCATCTCAAAAATAATCGTAAAAGGAAATTTAATGAAGTAGTTAATCATTATTCAAAAGATGTTAATTCTCATTACAAGTTCCAATTACAAAACTTCCTATCATGAACATAATCGAGATTAGAATTTTATTATATAAAGAAAATATCAATAAATTTATCATAGATATTTTCAAAATCTACATGTATAGTCAATACATGAAATTACAAAATCGATTGAAAAAGACGAAAAGAATAATCATCGAATATCAACTCACACTTGTGTTGACGATGTTTTGTTGAGTCTAAATGTTCATAAATGATTGTGTTATTAGTAATGGTCAAAATTATTCTAAAAGATAACACACTCCTTGTAGGATCGACAATGTTGAAGTTCCATCGGGACATTCACAACAAGTTGCACGGTTCACTCAAAACTTGGACGTCGACTCCAAAAATTATATCACATACTCCTAAGTAAATATAACATAATTCAATTGCCAAAAACACAACACCTTATCTCAATTTGCTCAAAAACTAACTCTGTCCATATTTGTGGGCACATGCGGATCACGAATCCATCATTAGGGAGATTTGTCCCAATTTAGGTAGATCTGTGAGTCTCAAAACCCAGGTAAATACCAGTTTTTAAACAAATTAGGACTACTTATATTATTATCCAAACACACCCATGAACCAAAACACTAAAACCCTCTATACTAAATCATAATTAGAGGCAATTAGAGCAATTAATCACAAAGATCATCAATAAATAATCAATCTAAGACTACTATTATAAGTGATTTCATCTTATTTTCTTCTTAATTTTGTGTCTAGGGTTTTGATTTTGCTTAAATTAAATAATTTAGGGGTTTTGCTTTTTCATATAATTTTCGCACAATTAGAACTAAGATATAGCAATGTATAACTATTACGATACTCAGAAAGCATAATTGAAGTGATTCGCCCAAAAATCAATTTTTGCCAAAAACCCCAAGTTATGATTTTTGAATAATACCTCACCTCTAGGAACTTTTCAAAACCAGGGTTGTTTAACTACATTGTTAATACAACGCAAAAACATTTTTTTCATGCATTAGGTCTCGTGAATGTATATACAAGGTGCTTAATTCATAAGTATTTTTTGTTTCATTCATTTAGAGCAATATCAAACATAGGTTGTGCATTAATGTTTGCTTATTACTATTATTATCGCTATTTTTCTTTTGTATGTGTCAAGCAAACCTCACACCTACATCAAGTCCATATAGACACACACTTAGAAATAGCATTATGCTTCATTCATAATATTTTCTCATTGAAATCACTATAAAACACATAGGTACCAAAATGCCAAGTGAATACCAACAAGATCACAAGAAAACCCGTGCTTATGCTCCAAAAGTTTACAATGATCCCAACATGTCCGATGAACTTAGGAATATCGATAGGACTTTAGAAAGTAGGTATGTTCATGAAGGAAGAACCATTGACCCATCTTTCTATAATGACCTTAGTGATGACTCAGTGGCCAAGTTTACCGCTATAGGCTTTGATTTCTTGCTTTCTCTAGATGAACAAATTTGTCCGAGATTTATCTTTGAGTTTTACAAAACCCTTCATCTAGATAGAGACCCACACAACCATCTCTCAATTCAACTTACCATCAACAATTATCGTTTCAACATCTCCCTTTTGCCAAGCTTACTTCTCTTCCTAATCAAGGAATTTGTATTTCCTCTGATGCATGAGGTCTTGATGAACTTGAGAAAACTCTTAAGCAAATTGAACCTTACAACTCACGTCGTCTGGCTCTTGATGATATCCGAAACCTAATCTATCAAAGAACCGTTCATGAAAGGGTAGACAAAGAGGGAAAAACCATTCACAAGTTGCCAAACCAAATTGAAACCAATGAGCTCTTCAATCACCTTAGACCTTGTAAACTAGTCATTAGGGAAAATGTTTATTCCACTATAGGAAATAAAGACCACACTCAAGCAGTTATCGCCTTGATGTTGTATTGCCTAAAAACAGACAACCCTTCAACCTTGCCTACTTCATCATTAGGAGGATGTATATCTTTAGAGACTAAAATGACAAAGTTTTACCTTATGGCATAATCTTAATTCGTCTCTTTAAGAACCTTAAAGCAAACATGGCAGAAACACCAATTTGTTGAACATGAACGTATTATAAACTTGTCCCTAGGAAAATGTCCTCCTTTAAGGCAAAATAACCCAAAAAGCCTCCTCCCAAAAGAGCTAGGAATGTAGGAAAGTCTAAACGTCCCTAATTGACCACTTCATCATCAACCGAAATCGCACCTTCGGATAAGAAAGAATTGCCTACTACTAGTTTACCTAGATCTTATAGTAGGGTCTTACGATGATCCAAACCCAAACATGTCCAAGGAATAAAGGAAGACAAGAGGGATGCTCAAAAACTTGGGTAGAGCACTGCACAACTTTGCAAGGATATTGAAGAATGGATGTCGTTGAAGAAAGATTTGTTTATGAAACAATTTAAATGTTTAATTATTGTGTCTTTGGATTATTAACTTGTCAACTTGAATCTGCATGCTTACACTGGGTGTTGAAACTACGTACTCACTTTATTATGCTATGCTTTATGGATATTTTTCATGTTGATGTTATTTGGTAGTAGATAATGTTGTTTGCATGATAATTTGTTTTGAATTTTGGGTACAAAATGCAGTTCTAGTCAATTTTATTAAAGCCTGCGACCAACATATCCACCATATGGTAGATCCGTACGTTATTTTGGTGGATTCGTGGCTCACCAGTCCAGGCGCCAAAATTTAAATTTTCTTGATTTTTAACTTTTTCTACTTTATCTTATAACCATGCTATATGATACTATGTGGGATCTTAAACCTTAGGATATAACATGTTTTCCATATAAACCAAGAACCATTATACAATCCACTTCACCACTTTCACCTTATAATCATCACCTTCAAACACCATTTTCCTTACATTTTCTCCACATTTCTCATATACAACCTTACTAGCTCATCACCATGACTAGTTCATCCAAAACAAATTCACCAAACTTCAAAAGAAAAACCGCAAGAATGAGTGTCACGTATCCAACCTATGTCAATCTCACATTCTTAAGTAAGGAACAACAAAATGAGAGAACTCCTTCACTACCTCCTAGAAAATAATCCCTCTCACCACCACAAGCTCCATCAAAATCCATTTCTTGCAAGAGTACACACTACACCTCATCATCATCACCAAGTGAGTCTCCAATACCTAATCACATTGCACCTCCACCTAAACTTCGTTTTGTCATTCCGATAAAACAAGAACCTTAAGAACTTTCTCCACTACAAATGTCACGCAATAACCCTTATGTGTCAATGATGGACAATTGGCCACCGGGCCCCTCTAATCCATCTCCACCACCACGTGTCTCATGACCACATCTTGGATTTTCAAATCTGCCACCCGGATTTGAACCACTACCATCAACCCAACCATTGTTTGTTAGCATTAACAACAATACACCTAACCTCCTCAACAATGCACCTCTACTTGAAAATATTTACCATCCACCACCAAATCTTAGAAATCAAGATTTTCCCAATCCTCCAAACATCTTAGATTTTGTTCATCCAAAAGACATGACTCACCTCTATAACATGTTTTGTCAATGTTGTAGCACTATAAGGCATGAAATTCAAATGATCTGAAACCGTGTCAACTATATGTTCTCATACATTCGACACCATCTCGGCTCATCTTTAAACCCACCTTACTTCCTGCACTAGCCGCATGGAAATCTTACCTCACCTCTCGGATTATATGGGAAAATATATTTATCCCAAGATTTAGGATTTTTTTTAACTGTTCTAGTTTAATTTCCTTGTCTTATTGGCTTTAATGCTAAATTTTATGTTTTATCCCTTATAATGGATTTAACATTATTTCCTTTTGTTGTATTGATGATGGATTTTTATTGCTAAATTGTATATGTGTGCATATGTGGTTGTCATATATATATATATATATATATATATATATATATATATATATATATATGTGTGTGTGTGTGTGTGTGTGTGTGTGTGATGTGTGTAGTTGGTGGTGCCTTGTCTCACTAAATTTGTTTTGTAGCAACAACACACGCAATCCATAGCTCAATTCCTTGGTGCCACCAAGCAAGGGAGAGCATACACAAGGGGGAGCACTATGTAATAAATGTTCTTTTTTGTGTACTTTGCGATTCCGTTAACCAAGTTACTTAAGCATTCGTCAAATCAGACATGCAAGTAAGGCCACTACAACTCTATTTTGCTTCGACAAAAATGGGATAGAAAAATGTAAAAGCATCCAACTAAATCACACGTTTTTAGTACTTTAAATTAGCATAAGAGTTTATATACTTTTAAATAAGCATGAGTTTATATTTTGTCTCAAAAAGGGGAAGATTGTTAATACAAATATTCGCGCATAAACGATATTTATATTTAATGATCTTCATGTTTTCATAATAACAAATATAATGTCATACTACGTAAAAGTTTACGTAAACAAGTTATTTAGTCGAACGTTTACTTGACGACGACAAATCACTTAAGGTATGAATATGACATTATTAAACATAGTTAATGATCAAAGAAAAATATTATCATTTGCATAAACCTTTTCTAATCAAATGATGTAAGTTAACACATGATTAAATATAAGCTAGTTATATTAATCATGTAAGACAAAATAAGATTAACCATAAGTGGAAACAATCTTTTCGAATCTTTCCAAATCTTCCCAAATCTAGAAAAAATTTCCTTATTAGTGATAAGAAATATTTTGTTCTAGAAGAATCTAATAAATTAGTTTTATTAAGTAAAAAACAATATTTTGTATAGATTTAGGTTTAATCACAAAAAGACAAATGTTGTCCCAGCTCCACCCACCGATCCACCTAATACAAAATATTTTTCAAAGGTGGATCCGTGAGTCGCACGAACCAGCTGTCTAGGACAGCTTTAAATTTCAAAGGCTTGTCTATAAATAGCAACCTTAAGCTTTCATTTTAAACAACTCTTGACACATATTTTTCACATGCATCTATTATCTTTTATATTCTTTGATCATAATACTTGGTATATAATCCATTACAATTGATCAACTCATTCCCCTCTTTAGTGAAGAACACTTACAAAGACATCAAGCTTCAAGTGTTAATAGTTTAGTTGTGTCATCACGATTGTGATAATCATTCATCTTGTATATCTTGTGTTGTATGTTGTGCATATCATATGTGTATGATAGGTTAGTATTTAGGCCACAAAATACATAGTGTGTTAGATTGGTTCTATCTCGAACTAGAACTCGGTATTTTGCTTAGTACTGGAAAAAGTGTAAGCGACGTATACGGTTTTCTCTGCCTAAAGGGAGATTGTTGACATAGTAAAGATAACTCTCATGTTGGGTACTTGGGGAGTGGAGTAGGGCGAACAGGAGCTTCATAGCCGAACCACTATAAATCATTATGTCATCGGTTTGATCTTTCTTATCTTTACTTGTTCATACTTCGTAGATTACTTATTTACTTATTACATCGCTATCATATATAGTTGTGTATATCTCTTGAGTTCACATAAGTCGACAATCTAAGTTTTACTTTAAAATGGTAAAAACTATTCAACCCCCCTTCTAGTTTCCACAAGGAAATTGGTTGAATCCAAGGCCATAGTCTATCAATTATGATCTCATCTAAAGTATTTAAGCACAAAATCCCGATAAGACAATGTATTTAGCTTCTGTACTGAATATGGCGATGCTCTTATATTTCTTAGATGACCAACTGACTAATATATCACCCAAGAGCTGCATACTTTCAGATGTACTTCTTTTGGTATCTTGGCAACCAGCATGATTAGCGTCTACAAAAGCTATTAGTGTAATACAGGAGTCCTTCGAATACCACAGACCCATATTAATGGTTCTTCTTAGGTATCGAAATATTCTCTTTTCAATAGTCTTAGCCTGATACTGGGCACACATGCAAACAGCAAATACAAGGTCTGGTCTACTGGATGTTAGATACACAAGGGAGCAAATCATTCCACGATAACGTGTAGGATCAACTGATTTACCTTGTGGATCTTCATCCAGTTTGGATTTCTCCACCATGGGAGTATCTACCGGGTCACAAGATTCCATTCTGTAGTTTTTAATTATTTTAAGAGCATATTTGGATTGGTTAAGAAAGATACCTCTGAGACTCTAAGAAATTTGAAGTCTAAGAAAAAATGACATTTTCCCATCATTGACATCTTAAATTTTAAACACATTATTTTAGCAAATGTTTAACAGAGTGTAGGATCAATAGAAGCAAATATTATATCATTGACATAGATTTGTACTAGTAAGGTGTCTTTTCCTTCTTTCCGAGTAAATAATGTAGGATCAACCGTAAATTTAGAGAACTTTTAAGTGAGTAGAAATGATGATAACAAATCATACCAAGCATGTGGAGCCTATTTTAACCCGTAATATACCGTAATAAACCGCCTGGTTGACTGACGTAGACATGGTTGGGATTATATTGATCTATAAATCCGCCTGGTTGACTGACGTAGACCTCTTCATGTAATATACCGTTTAGGAACGTGGTCTTGACATCCATTTGATAAACGATCATGTTTATGTAAGCGGCATATGCAATAAAGATTCTTATAGCCTCTAGTCGTGCAACCGGTGCAAAAGATTCTTCAAAGTTGATTCCCTCTTCTTGATGATATCCCCTTGCTACTAACCTAGCCTTGGTTTACAAGAAACCTCCCAGTTTGTCTAATTTAACCTTGAAGATCCACTTCAAAGTGATTATCATGACACGATCTGGATGAGGTACGATCTCCCAAACTTCAAGTCGTTCAAACTCATTTAAATCTTCTTGTATTACTTCGATCCAACAGGATTCCTTCAAAGCTTCTTTATAATTCTTTGGTTTAACTGAAGTAAGAAAAGCATCAAAGTAGTAAAACATGGCTTCGTTTTGTAGTTGATGTCTTGTAAAGACAGGTCATGAGAGATTGCCAATGACATTATCCAATGGATGATCCTTAGTCCAATTTCTAAGATGTTCAGGTGGTTGATTGACTGAGTGCACATTAGTTGGAATAATATCCCTTAAAGAAGATTCTTCAGAATTTGGTTCTAGAATTGGAGCACCAAAGAAGGGATCGTTATATAGATGTGCAACTTCAATATCGTGAAAATGTTCTTCAACACCGGAAGTAATAACTGAAGATTGTATTTCTTAAGGGGTTTGTGAAGTACTTGCAGATGGTGCATCTTGATCAATTGTAGTTGAGGAAGGTGTACCGGTTGAATCAACGGGTACTAGAGCAGCAATTGTAGGAACTGGAGAAGCAACACTTGGTGGTGTATTGAAGTACTCATCAAACATTGGTTGAAACACGATATCTCAGTCCTTCTGAGTTGGTGGTACATACGGTGTTGGAGAAGGATGATTTGGCACGAGTCCTAAACTAATTGTTCCAAGACTTAAGAGTTGAGGCCCGGGCCCTGAACTGAATTGTTCAGAAGCCATATGACTATTTGATACACTTTGAGAGACCAAGTTAAATGATATTGATCACATTTTATTCACTATTCCCCCCTTCAAAAATTGCATATTTGATTGAACAAGTGAATTAAAATACAAGCTAATGTACTTTGATCCACTTGATGACTGAACGGGCATGGGAAAATATGAAAATTATGATATTACCAAAACATCAGAGTGATACTTAGGTATTCACAGTAACGATGGGAATCCTTTCAGAGCCAATATCAAACAAGCTCTGCGGTAGGTGACTTGTGAGATCCTATATGGATCAAACTTGTGACAGTGGATATCGATTCGGTCCAGACTATTAATTGATGATTGACGAATTTTGAAATGTATAAAACTTTCCATGTGTTGCAAAACCACATTAGCAAGTGACATGTCGATTGATTTTCAAATCAATTTTTGATTCAATCGGTGAGATAGTATCTCACTAGTTCAGTCTTACCTTGTTGTCTGTTTTGAGACACTTCGGTAATGAGAACGGCTAGTGCAGCTGTGAAACCCTGTCAAGGAGATTATTTTGAATTCTACTTGATCACGAGCAGTATTTATACTGATTAACAAGGAACCATGGTTATTGTAACCATATTCGATGAAGTGACAAAGACACTTTCATCTATATATGTTGTTTATCACTAACCCATTCATGTAGGTTTCTCGACGGCGACAACAGTTAACCGATGACGAGTCAAATTCATAGCCACAAGCTCATACTCGTCTAACATATGTAAAGACAT
The DNA here is from genome assembly GCA_026074375.1 of Tanacetum coccineum. NCBI lineage: Eukaryota > Viridiplantae > Streptophyta > Magnoliopsida > Asterales > Asteraceae > Tanacetum > Tanacetum coccineum. The sequence continues at coordinate 28,852 of BQNB010025992.1, forward strand.
TATGAAAGGTCAAGAGACTTCCGCTACTCTGATACTGCACGTCTTCCTTGAAGTCACAAAGTGCTAAAGTTAAATAATTTTAAGAAAGATGATTACACAAGCTTTCAAGATAAAGAAAGGTATGAGCATGTCGGTCTAAAAGTCACAAGATTACAAGTAGGCAAAAGATTACAAGATGATGAAAAGAGATGATGTATGGCTGATGATCTCAAGAAGCTCAAGGTCACATACAAGTCAAGCTAAAGGAACAAGCTTAAGCCTAAAGTCAAAAGATCACTACACATATCACAAGATAAATATCAAGGAATCAAACTACGAACAAGATTGAAGACATTCGTAGAATGATTAGATTAATAGTTTATAAATTAGAGTAACCTCTGTTAGGGGGAGATTATTAGAAATATGAAAAAGTCTTAGTTACTCCTAAATTATATCTCGTAGCTCGTAGTTAATATTTAGAACTTAAGTAAGCTAACCGGGGCAAGCCCATGAAAAGCCCATGGCTTGGTCGGCCATGTACAAGTATATAAGCCCTTTTCCATGCCTTAGAGAGGGTGTTGGTCATTTCATTAATCTAATATTTTCTCTTTTGTTTCTCTCTATAGAAGTGTCCAACCACTCTTTCTCTCTCTAAGATTTCTTGTTATGATTATGTGTGTGTGATTAGATAATGTGTATTCTATAGCCTTATACATACCTTACACTTACCTTTATATAAAATGCTTACATAGATAATGATACTTTCACAACAATATGTCTACATCCCACATGTCCATTTCTACATTCCACACTTACCTTTATATCCTGTCTGACACAGACTGAGGATATTGCCTCGTCGATTGCAGTATTCGACTACGCTCTAGCTTCTGATGCTAAGACTGAGGCATTTAAGGTTCCACCATCACCCAACTATGCACCAGCCTCAAACGCTGATACTAAGCCAGTTGAGGCACCAGCCTCACTGGACTACAATTCAAGATCAGACACTAAGTCTGAGCCATCCGAGCATGACCTAAAGGAGTCAGAGAAGGACCCCTCAAAGGAGGATCCATCTAAGGAGGATCTTATGAAGGACGATAAGCCATTACCTGCTCTAGCTACACCCGCACTACCTGCTATAGTTGCCTTTATTATCTAGCCCAGAGATCAGATTCCACTTCGCCGCCTATATAGGTTGCACCCCTATGGGCCACTTATGATGTTGACATCAAGGAAGACAGTACGCCCACCATTTTTTCTTTCATCATCCATTGAGGCGGCCATCGCCAAGGAGATAGTTGCACCGCCTCATAAGAGGGGCATGTCACCACCACCATAAACATCATCAACATCAACATCATCATCACCGCCATCATCACCATCACCACCTTCTACCATGTTACCACCTCGCAAGATAATTAAGATGACATCACCATACCGAGACACTACCGATGAGGCTATGGTCGGGCATATCATCCCTACTAGACTTCGTAAAAAGTTAGAGGCTCACTGTTAGACATGGCTTTAGCCTAAGATCCGCACCTAGAGATATCAAGAGAGGGTGCACCCAGTATATTTAAGTTAGGAGAGAGCTTTACAGCAGCTCCTACACTACTAGTTACAAGTGAGTCTGTCTATCACACCATATCACTACTCGTGGCGAGACTGGTTCATCATGAGGATCAGATCCATGAGGTTAAGGAACAACTTGAGGAGCTTCCATTTAAGAGAGTTGAGTCTATAGAGCATGAGCTAGAGATACTCCATGATAGAGCTGACACTGTTAAGCATAAGGTTGTGACCCTGCAAACCACCCTAAGGATAGCACAAGAGAGGATCACAGATTTGGAGATCCAGATGGAGGTTACTAAGTCCCACTTGCAGGCGACCAAGGCCGGATAGATCAGGTTATCTGCATGTATGAGAGCTCTAGAGGATCGTCTCAGACTACCTGACGAGAGACGGTAAATTAGTATCATTTCAGCTATTATTATTGTAACCTACTAAGTTGAGTAGAACTTGGCTAGTACATTAATATGATGCTTGTACTATTTTATTTCTTTGTAAAAAGATGTATCAAGTATTAATACTATAATGTTTGTTATGATTATGCTATTTTATGATGTTAATTTACTTTGCCATGTTTATTTATATTATCTGTGTGTCATGACTCTATCTTATTTTGCATGAAATCTTATTGTGTATTGTTATCTCTTGTATTTAGAAGAAAATGCCAACGACAAGACAAGGCATGGGTTATACAGAAATTGAACAATTGATAGCCTAGTGTGTGGCTGATGCATGACAGCCTACAAGACTAACCAGAATAGTAGAAACAAGATAAACAATGAGACGAGTGGTAGCGTTGGAATTTTTTAGCACATAACTCATGGTTGTTCTTATAATCATTTCCTGAACTGTAAGCCTTGTAACTTTGACGAGACTGAGAGAGTTGTTGATTTGACAAGATGGTTTGAGAAGATGGTGTCTGTTTTTATATCAGTAACTGTGTTAAGAATCATCAAGTTAAGTATGCTACTTGCACCTTATTGGATGATGCGTTGACCTGGTGGAATTCCCATGTGCAAACTGTTGGGATTGATGCTGCTTATGAAACATCCTGGAAGGATTTCATGTAAATGATGGATGAGGAGTACTACCCGAGGAATGTGTTATAGAAAATGGAAAGTGACCTCTAGAACTTAGCTGCCAAAGGAACTGACATCGATGGATACACCAAGCATTTCCAAGAGTTGGCATTGCTTTGTCCTGGTATGGTTACGTCAGAAGATAAAAATATCGAGCGATACATCTGGGGACTTATGCCAGACATTCAGGGAAACGTAACCTCATCAAAGACAACAAAGATCCAAGAAGTAATTCAAATGGCTCATAACTTAATAGATCAGACTATAAGGGCTAATGATATAAGGAATGCTGAAAACAAAAGGAAGTAGGAGAATAACCAGAGAAACAACAATGTTCAACAACCAAACAAAAGACAAGTAGTGGTCAGGGCTTATACTACTAGGCCAAGTGATAAGAATAGGTATGTTAGGAAAGCACCCCACTGCAACAGGTGTAAAATATATCACACTGGACCTTGCATATTGCAATGTAGAAACTGCAAGAGAGTTGGTCACCAAACCTGAGATCGTAAGACCCCTACTACTTCAACAACTCAAAGAGCCCTAGTGACAACTCAAAATACATCAGTGACTTGCTTTGGATGTGCAAGGGCATTACAAGAGTGAATTCCTGAAGTTAAAGAATCAGAATGGAGGAAATCATAACAGTAGAGGAGGAGCTCATGGGAGAGCGTATGTTCTTGGAGAAGGAGAAGCCATTCAGGACACTAACGTCGTTACGGGTACGTTTCTCTTCAATAGTTGTTATGCTTCTGTCTTATTTGATATGGGAGCCAATAGAAGTTTTGTATCAACTGTGTTTAGCTCTTTAATTGATATCACTCTAACTGTATTATACGTTAACTACACTATTAAGTTAGCCAATGGAAAACTAATTGGATCCGACACCATAATTCGAGGATGTACCTTGAATTTACTCAACCACCCAATCAATATAGATTTAATGCCCGTAGAACTTGGAAGTTTTGACGTCATCATTAGTATGGATTGGTTATCAAAATACCACGATGTCATCGTTTACGACGAGATGCTTGTCTGTATTCCCTTTGGAAAAAAACTCTAATGATTTAAGGCGATAGGAGTGAATCTAGCTTGAACATCATATCTAGTATTAAGACTCAGAATTACCTACAGAAGTGTTATCAAGTGTACCTAGCATACATTAAGGAGAGGAAAACTGAAGAAAAGTTAAAGGAGAAGCGATTTGAAGATGTACCCATTGTTTGGGACATTTCAGAAGTCTTTCCTAAAGACTTGCCTGGACTTTTGTTGACCAGACAAGTTGAATTTCAAATCGAGTGGTGCCTGGTGTGGCACGACACGAGCCCCATATAGATTAGCCCATTCGGAGTTGCAAGAGTTATCAAGCCAACTACAAGAGTTGGCAGATAAAGGATATATATGACCAAGTTCCTCACCATGGGGAGCTCCGGTCTTGCTCGTTAAGAAGAAGGATGGATCCTTCAGAATGTCCATCAACTACCGTGAATTAAACTAGCTAACAATAAAGAACCTGTATCCATTACCGAGGATTCACAATCTCTTCGAGTAGTTACAAGGCTCTAGTATCTACTTAAATATCGATCTGCGATTGGGTTAACATCAACTCAGAGTTCGAGAAGACAATATTCCAAAGACAGCGTTCAGGACATGTTATGGTCGTTACGAGTTCCAAGTGATGCCATTCGGTTTGACCAATGCACCAATGGTATTAATGGATCTTATTAATCGTATGTGCAAACCGTATTTTGACAAGTTTGTGATCGTATTCATAGATGACATTTTGATATACTCCCGAAATAAAGAAGAGCATAAAGAGTTACTCAAGAAGGAGGAGTTGTACGCCAAATTCTGTAAGTGTGAATTATGGATCCTAAAGGTACAATTTCTCGGTCATGTGATTGATAATCAAGGCATTCACGTTGATCCCTCTAAGATTAAATCAATCAAGGATTGGGGAACACTTAAAAGTCAAGCGGAAATACGCTAATATTTAGGTCTTGATGGTTACTACTGACGATTTATTGAAGGTTTCTCTAAGATCACCAAGCCTTTGACTACACAGACTCAGAAAAATGTGAGGTTTGATTGGGAAGAAAAAGAAGAGTCATTATTTCAACTATTGACGCAGAAGCTTTGTAGTGCGCCAATTTTAGCATTACCAGAAGGAACCGACAACTTCGTCGTCTATTGTGATGCTTTGCATAAAGAACTAGGTCTGGTATTAATGCAGAAGGAGAAGGTTATAGCTTATACCTCTCGACAACTCAAATTCCTTGAAAAGAATTACATAACTCACGACTTGGAATTAGGAGCAGTAATGTTTTCTCTCAATATTTAGAGACATTATTTGTATGACATGAAGTGTATCATGTTTACCGATCACAAGAGTCTTCAGCATATTCTTGACTAAAAGCATCTAAACATGAGGTAACACTAATGGTTAGAACTACTCAGTGATTACGACTATGAAATTCGTTATCACCCTGGGAAGGCGAATGTCATAGCAGATGCCTTAAGCTAAAAGGAAAGGCTAAAACCGCTATAAGTTTGAGCCTTAGTCATGACAATAAATTTAAACCTTTCATCATGAAGTATTGATGCACAAGTTGAAGCTCTCAAAAAGGAAAACGTTAAGGATGAAAATCTATATGCTATGGACAAGGAATTTGCGACTCCTCTAAATGGAACCCATTTCTTTATGAACAGAAGCTGGTTACCATGTTTTGGTGATTGAATGGATCTAATTATGCATGAGTCACATAAGTCTAAGTATTCTATCCAACCTAGATCCAATAAGATGTATGATTGTTATATATCATGTTTGCATAGTAGTAATCATACGAAAGTGTAAGAATAGAGGAGAAGAGCTAGAGAGTATTTTTCATCATTTTCAAAGTTTTCATTAAAAGAGAAAATAGAAATGGGAGGGAGAAGTGAATTACAAAATGTAAAAGGCTTATATACATACCCCTCCTAGATGGGTATTTATACTTATTGCTAATCTTATTCTATTTTCCTAACTTTAGTCAAACCTTGGTCAACTTTACTTTACTTTGACCAAGATAGACTTTATTACATTATACTTACTAATAAAACTAAACAAAACTATACAAAGACCAATTCATATAATAATAAACACTTTTCTTAAACCTAACTATCTCCCCGTAAGGGTTGATTATTACAGACGCTTCATCGTCAGTAGAATTGGTCTTTCATTCACAAAAGATTCCCATCTCCTCATCTGCTCATGGTTTCTTAGATGCTTAGTTATTTCTCTTTTAAACGCTCTCATTATGTCACGATCTAATTCACTAAGCAAAGGTGGATTCCTCCATGGTTCTGATTGAAAGATCTTTAGCTTTACTTCTTTCAAAACCTTTTCTAGTGTAGCATCACAAAACTTCACAATCTTCACTAAGTACATAACCCGTTTCTCATCTTTGTTGTTTAAGTAAATCACACCCGTATTTGGCTTGTCGACTATTGAGTACGGTTCACATGCTTTAATACCAGGAAATGTCAATGTTGGTGCAGTTAAATTAACCTTGACTTGGTAACTCTCTATTCCCAATTGGAAATCATGAACTCTCTCCCAAATCACATGACTTCAGATGAATGTTATTAATGAATTCATCAACTTGGTTTCACGATAATTTACATTCTTGTTTTGGCAAAGATAATACAAGTCTTCAATATAGTTTTTTCAGATACTTGAAGTCAACTTTAGAAAAACTATCCGGCTTATCATTCTTTCTCATCACAAATATTTGTTTCATGAAATACAAACCATGTGGTTGATCAGTAGTTATTTTGACAACTTCTGTAATCATGTGATTAGAGAAATAGTCTTCTGGATTGTTTCTTACTCTTCTTTGATTTTACTTGTACACTCTTTTATGCCATGAATCTTTCCAATGTTAAATTGACAACCGTGCTTCTAAATCATTCTACGTGTATCTTGTGGAGCAAAAGAATATACTTCTTCTCCTTAGTATTTCCATTCTTTAGAAAGAATAGATCTTTGTTATACAAATAACTTGGAGGTTCATTTGGATTCCTTTGTGGTCCAAATAATATAAGAGGTCTTAGTATTGGACGTCTTATATCCTCTTGTCTGCTTTCCCAAACTATCTGATTTTTCATAAAATTTGTTGCTTGTTCCAAATGGTAGGAATTCTCTTCAGCATTCTTGAACTGATTACTTAACATATCATTAAGTGTAGCCTCCATTCTTGCACGATCAAAGATAGTTGGAACATGTTTATCAACATTTTGAAGTTTTTTTATTAGCTCAAGTGTTTCATCTTCCAGAATCACCTCATCTTTATCAATAACTGTTTCCTCTACCCATGCATCCTATTCCTATTGTTGTTGTTGTTGTTGTTGCTTGGATACATAAGTTGTGGAATCTTTAGCTGAATGATTAGACGAAGAACCCCTTGCAGACTTTGAACTTTCTGATACCTTATGTCTTTTCACTCTTTTCTCCCCCTCAGGAGGAGCATCATCCTCTTGATGGTCATCATGTCTTTGTGAGTGAATATCATCATCTCTGCAAGAAGTATTAGAGGTGGAAGACTTTTTAAACTTATGTTTAAGTACCTCCCACAAGACTGGATCATTAGCTTGATCTTGAAGACTTTTTTTCATCTTTAAATACAGTTTTTGTTGAAGATCAGCTGATGAAATTGTTTCGGTTGATGTGGTTGTGGTAGGATGGACTTGAATAACATTGCTTTATACGTAACTCTTGAAAAGTTCTTCTATGATCTTTGGTGCTTGTGCATTAAATTCTTGAGAAACAAGATCACGTACTTCTGAACGAAACACGGTCTTCAATAATAGTTGCAACAATAGATGGCTTCAAGTTGTTTCCAATTAAGTCATCTGTAGCTCTTTCAGCGAGTTGTGGTATAATTCCATAAAGAACTCGATCAACTTTCTTATGAGTCTTCCAGAAATATTTAGTTGCTACACACTTTCGTTCCATATTCTGGATTTTCCTTATGACTCCCGGGCTCTAACTTATCCTCAGAGTCATCCTTATCTTTTTCACCTTCAACCACCTGCTTTTGTCTAATGGTTATTTTTAATGATTTCTGTGGTGAACTTGATTCTCTAATAATTTGATTCCTCTTCTTCCTCTAAGGACTAACAATAGAAACGGTAGGTGTCTTATGGGCTCTAGGTGTAGACCTATGCATTCCTTGGGTAAAAACAACCGGTTGCGGCTGATTCATTAGAACATCTATTCAAACAAACACCGTCTCATACTCCTTGAAATCATCAGTAGCACGGATTTCCTCAGTCACAAATTCATCTGGAATCAGCATCCCTTGGACAAGTACATTCCCAGTAGTATACACACTAACCAATGGAATATCATCCTTGATAGAATGATAATCCTCATTAATCCTTTGAGGAATGTGTGGGAATTTCTTCATCAAATGAAGATACTAAATGGCTTCCTTCTTCTAAAACACATTGCTCATGACATCCTACCATAGAAGAGCAGCATAATAAACATTTGTCTGGTTGATCACTGAATGAAATAATTGTATAATGTTGATCTTTATCTGATCGTGTCCAGATGTTCTTGTTGTTAAGCAACGGTTGAACACCTTGAACGTTGTTTGCCATGGTTGAGCTAGATTCTTCATATAGAAGGCGCTTACTTTATCAACCACACCTTGATAGCCAACCCTGTTCATGAAAGCTTTAATAGTTTGAATGTTGACTGGTGCGACAAATGGATTTTTAAGAGTTTCCACTAGAAAATAAAGAGTGACTCGGAACATATCTTCTATGTAGGTAAATTCCTCAGTATCTAACATGAACTTGATTGTGTCTTCAGTATCAGGCACTTAGCTCACTTTTCTCCAGAATTGTTGTAGATACACAACATGTACATCAACAATGGTTAAAGCATAACTAAATAGATGATCAAGTAAGATCTTCCCAACAATCTTGCACTCAGGAGAGCATAGAATACTTTGAAGCACAACATAATTATTACATCTCCCAATGTGGAACAAGTTGAGCAGCTGGAATTACTTTTTGAGCCATGTGGAATATTGTATAATGACATAAAATGATTAGTGAAATGAGATAAAGTTTATGTAATACACATTTATATAATATTTTTGTCTCTTTTCACTCTGTCTGTTTTTATAAGCTCTGGCAATTCTTCTTGAGCATATTCTGGTAATTTTCTTTCCCATGTGCTAATTCTTGCTTTGTCAGGCACATGTCATACGCTTTGTTCGTCTTTTTCTTTTAATCTCATTTTGTATGCTTTGGCATTTCTTTTTCGAGCATACTTTGATTTGCTTTTTCGCGTATGGATTTCATCTCTCTTTTTATTTTGAATTTCCTTACCAAAAAGCATTTATGAAATGATACTCTTTCAAGAATAATAAAGATATACTCTGATTTTGAAAATATCAATTTGGCAAAAACACAAGTTTGTGACAACCATTTTAATAAATTCAAGAGTATAACTTTATATTCTCAAAAAAACTTGTTTAGTAAAAGAGTACCACTTTTTGACACAAAACATAGATTTTGGATAGAAATTAAGACAACATTTTGAAAATCACAAGTTTTCTAAGTCACTCACTCCTCATTCTGTTCATTGCAGAAAACGGTCAAAACCTGACATGACTTAGACCATTTACCCAACTGAGTACAATAGATAGTCATAAACCATTTTGAACTTGTTCTTGAAACAATCTTTTCAAAACTTTAACCTTTTGCCTTTGTTGTTACATGAGAAACGTATAATCGTAGACAGTTGCAGCACCATTTTGTATTTTCCATTTCATATTTTTCAATCAATGATCACTTTGAATGAAAAATTTAGATATTCAATAACAATATTTCTATTACTAGATGCTTTTGGTATGCATGGTTAGTGTAGATTGCTCATCTTCATCATGTTACTTTGAGGAAACGCGGTCAGAAAACCGGATCACAATCTTCCCAAGATTGATCCAATTTATCAGCATTAAAGAGTATGAATTCTTGTATAATAAAATGTTTATCCACATTTGTTGTTCGTAAGATGGCGCCATTCCTTTTTAACAATTAAGCCCATTTGAGTATCCGTAAAAAATTTAGCCCATTACGATTCTTTCGAGTATCCCAAGCTGTAAAAAGCGGCTATTTTTGCTTACAACGCACCAGCTTATGAAGCCCAAAATATCTATTTACGACACCAAACCATTTGTGGCACATTTACTATTTACGAAACCCTTTGATAAGCCCTTACGAAACCAAAACTTGAAAGATTACTTTCATAAACATAATTATTAACTGAAAAATGATAATCTTAACGGATTTGTCTTGTTTTTCAGCTTATTTATCATTTTACACTAGTTTAAAACTGTGCTTTTTGTCTGAAAGTAAAATCTCAAATTTACGAAACCTATCAAGTTTACGAACCCTAATGATCTTAGTCCTCAAATGATATTTTCAATGATCAAGTCATTCCAATCATGTTTCAAGACATATTTTAATGTTTTGCCTCAATCAATTTTAAATTTCAATCACTTTTCATATTTATGAAACCCTAGATCTATACGAAACCTGTTTTATCAATCAATAACATCAATTAAGCACAAATAAAAAATAGAGCACGTTTTCTTACGTTTTCCTATCACAGAGAATCAATGAAACGATTTGGATCGTGATTTTCTTTGTTACGAAAGCTCAACTTATTTCAGAGAACTTACGAAACATTTTCTTTTGATTTACGGAAGTGATAAGGTTACGTATGAAACGGTTTCTTTTATACTTCCGAAATGACTTTCCAATTTTGGCATTTTTAGTCCCTCAATTTACTTACGTAAGCTCTTTTGATCCCTACGAAAGTTATCTTTTTAAACTTGTCATTTCAGACCTTCAAGTTTCTTTCGTAAACCATTTAATCATCCATACGAAAGTAAAAAATTTCATTTTTGCACTTTAAGTCCTCAAAAGTACTTTCGTACACTTTTATTATCAATTTTTTTTCATAACTCCCCCTTGAAGTTAGACCACTTTTCATATCAATCCTTTTTAACTATTTTTCAGTTAAGTTCCCGCTTTTGACCAAAAACTTATAACTCCCCCTCGAACAATTATCCGCTTTTTGAAATTTCAAAACGAAGTTATTTTTGCTTTTTGAGAACACAATTTTATTTTCTGATGATGATTTGACTGAAAAATTTATAACCCCCCCTCGAATACATGTCTAATTAAAGAACTTATTCAAGAGGTTGTTACTTTTTTCAATTTTGCACACTTGAATTTTTCAAAATTGATGATTTTGAAAGATGTTTTTGAAGAAATCCTTTGTATGTGAATGGACTTTTATTACAAATGACATATATTAGCAGTGAAAGATCATTTTATGAATGATTTACTCCTCCTCAGTTCATGATACATTAATTTTGCATTTAAAGAACTACTTTTTGAGAAATATAATATCATGAAACTGATGACAACGGAGAAGATATGTGTTTGTATCTTTAAGTTATTTTTTTGTAATTTTAAAATTTTTATTTGTTTTTTTGTTTTGAAAAATAGTAAGAGAATAAAAATATTTTTTCTTGTTTTTGAAATTTTTAGTTTTTAATTTTTTTTTGCAAATTTTCAATTTTGTATTTTGTTTTTGAAAAAAAATATTTACAATATGTTTTGATGTATGATCTTTCATTCAAGAAGATAACTTTGCTAGATGTTCCAACTCAGTTGGAGTCATACATCTCATACCAATCATGTGAACTAAATACTCAAACCTTTTTTTGGAAGGGCTTTTGTAAAAAGATCAGCAAGTTGGTATTCCGTCCTGACAAAGTAAAGTTCAATAGTACCTTTTTCAACATGCTCCTTAATAAAGTGCTGACGGATGTTAATGTGTTTTGTACGTGAATGTTGTACCGGATTGCAAGATATGGCAATTGCACTTTGTGAGTCACAGTACATTGGAATCTTGTTGTATTGAAATCCATAATCTAGTAGTTGCGTCCTCATCCAAAAGACTTAAGCACAAGATGTAGATAAGGATACGTACTCAGCTTCCGCAATTGACATTAAAGTACAATCTTGCTTTTTCGACGACCAACTGACTAGCTTATCTCCCAGAAATTGAATGCCTCCAGATGTGCTTTTGCAGTCATCATTACACCCTGCAAGGTCTGCATTTGAAAATGTAATAAGCTCAAACCCAGAATGCTTCGAGTACCATAGACCCATGTTAATGGTTTGTTTTAGATATCGAAAGATCCTTTTAACCTCTTTGAGGTGTTTTTTGGTTAGGTGTGTCTGATAACGCGCACATACAAATGTCGCAAAGGCAATATCTGGTTGACTAGCAGTGAGATACATATGTCCCCCAATCATACTACGATATTTAGTTTGATCAACTTGGGTACCGTGTAAATCTGCATCTAGTTTGGTAGTAGCAATTGGTGTGCTAATAGTATCACATTTTTTCATCCCATGTATCTTAAGAAGATCCATAGTATATTGTGATTCACATATAAAGATTCCTCAGGGTGATTGATGAACCTGAAGTACGAGAAAGATCTTCATTTCACCGATCATTGACATTTCAAAATTAGCTTTCATTAGTTTTGCAAATCTTGTTGAAAAAACTGGTTTTGTTGACCCAAAAATGATGTCATCGACATAGTTTTGAACTAATAAGATGTCATCCCCGTGTCTTCTTGTAAATAATGTCAGATTGACAATACCTTTTGTGAAATGATGTTCGATTAAAAATGAGGAAAGCTTATCATACCAGGCTCTAGGGGCTTGTTTGAGACCATACAGAGCTTTTTAAGACGATATACGTGGTTAGGAAAGTCTGGATATACAAACCATCTGGCTGACGAACAAAAACTTCCTCTTTCCGTGGACCATTCAGGAACGCCGTATTGACATCCACCTGATATATAGGAAAGTTCTTGTGAGCCGCATATGCCACAAAGATTCTGACAGCTTCAAGTCTTGCAACTGGTGCAAAAGACTCCTCAAAATCGATGCCCTCCTCTTGACCATATCCTTTGGCAACTAAACGAGACTTGTTTCGAATAACCGTGTTTTCAGCATCAGTCTTGTTTTTCCAAATCCATTTGACTGCGATTATGTTTCTGCTAATAGGACATTCGACAAGTTCTCAAACATCAAGGCGTTTGAACTGGTTCAGCTTATCTTGCATAGTTCAGCATAGCTTCCTTGATATTTTTTGGTTCAATTGTACTCACTGTTAATGCGTACATACAAACTTCTGCATTAGTTTGAAGTCGATTTCTTGTCATTACAAGTTTTGAGGGATCACCAATCACGTGTTCAATTGGATGATTCTTAGTCCACTTATCACTTGAGCGATGTTTTTGATGAAAATCATGCATATTTGATGGATCCTAATATGTTGAAGATGACTCAGCTTCTTCGAACACAAGAGTTGGAGGTGCATTATAGAACGCATTTCCATCAAAATCTGCAACGTCTTCTTGAACTATTAATCGGCATTCTCGTTCAAGACTAGAGAGTTTGGTTCAGTGGAAACTTGTTCTGCTGACGAGGATACTATTTTAGGAGCTTACTCTTCTTCAATGACAATTGACGATGATGAAGAAGTGTGTTCGTTATCAAGAGTATTTACAGTGAAATTATCTGACATTTTGGTATTCTACATACATAGGACCAAACAAATTATCCAAGTCTGTTTTTGAAGGCACTGACTGTGAACATAGATGATATTTTTTATACTTAAATTTCGAAAGCCCATCAACTAGACCGTTTGACGTGAGTTGGTTAATGGTACCAAAATTCAAAAGAGAAAGCATGTGGTGCCATAACTAAGATTTTGTTGATGTGGCTCTAGAAATTAAGCACACTAGAGAAGAAGCTGCCATCTAAGATATAGAGATAGTGTAAACATTTGAATTACAAGAACCGGTAAGCAAATCTTCACCCTCCAAATTCCGAACTTAACACGTGTTTGAACGAAAAGCTACTTCTAAATCTCTATCACAAAATTGTTCGACCGAAAATAGATTGTGACAAATGCCTTCAACGTAATATACATGACATATCATGAGATTGCCTTGAACATAATCTCTATATCCAGTTAATGCAGTGAAATGATCATTCCCGACATGAACTGTTCCCATGAATTTCTCAACGAATTTTTTTTGCAGTTGAAGATTGCCAGTCATATGCTTCGAGCATCCGCTATCAACAATCCAAAGGACGAGTTGGATCACCTGCATCACGTGAAACAAATGCAGATGGAAGAGTGGACAGCTTGGCTTCCCATTTCTGAGTGGAAACTAGTGTGTTAGATGTAGAACGAACACGGATACGACTCTTTGTTTCACTAGGGAGTGATTTATCAGTTTGGCTCTTGGGTGTCCAATTAAAACATTATTGGTTTTCAAAATATTTTTGCCACTTTCTACTTGTTGCAATTTTGTTTTTCATGTAATTACTAAGTGTCCTACTTTGTCTAGTATCAGGAGTTAGTGGTAACACACTAGAAACCTAATTTGAACCAAGATTTTGTTGATGTGGCTCTACATTAAGCACACTGGAGAAGAAGCCACCATCTCAAAAATATAGATAGTGTAAAGATTTGAATTACGAGAACCAGTAAGCAAATCATCACCCTCTAAATACCGAACATAACACGTGTTTGAACAAAAAGATACTTCTAAATCTCCATCACAAAATTGTTTGACCGAAAATAGATTGTGGCCAAGGCCTTCAACGTAATATACATGACTTATCATGAGATTGCCTTGAACATAATCTCCATATCCAGATATTGCAGCGAAGTGATCATTCCTTAAGCAAACTGTTCCTATGAAATTACTCACAAAATTTCTTAGCAGTTAAAGATTGCCAGTTCATAAAGTGCTTCGGAGCATCCGCTATCGACAACCTAAAGGACGAGTTTGGATATCACCTCTCTGGACAGGCATATGCATCATATGATGGCAACAGTCTCAGTATTAACCATCATCTGGTTGAAATTCAGAGCCATCAACATGAACTGCATCAGTTTAAAGTCTATCCAATGTATCTTCTTATACGAGTTTACGAGCAAGAAATCATTTTCTCCGCCCTTTAGAATGCTTCCGGCTTCATCTTTCATAGCTAACAACATTTGTTCTCTGAAATACTTTGCATCACAAACTCTTGGATTCTGACAATCACGGGCATAGCGGCCTTCTTCATTGCAGTTATAATGTGACAACTGTGCTTTGAGCAGGTTAGTCAAACCGTTGGTATTGACTTGAATATCATTATGTGCTATAATAATTATGTGTTTATGTGATCTTATGTGAGTTGGCTACCAATCTATGGAGTGTGATCGTCTCATTGTGATTGAGTATATGGTTGTTATAGGCAGTTCATTTGGTTACAACTTTAGTGACAATGAAAATGATGGTATAATTCTCATGTGTGTACGTATTTATATGTACATGTATACGTATTAATATCTTTAAGGGTTAGTAGTTAGTAAAATTAAAAGTTTAGTTTAGAAATATAGAAATTAGAACTTAGTTTTATTAAGTAATTAAAATAAAATTAGAAACAAAATTAATATAAGTCATTTAATTATAATTTTAATTTTTAAAGTTTAAAAGGTAGAATAAATGTTTTTATAAAAATGTCAAATAAGGGTTGAATATTGTAAGTTAATAATAATTAAAGTAGATATTCAAAATATACAATAAATAATATATATAAATATAAATAAGTATATAATATAAAATATTATATATATATATATATATATATTAAATATAAGGAACGAAATTTAATAAAAAAAATAAAAAAATTAATTAAATTAAGGATTGTATGGTTGGTGTCGGTTGGAGGAGATGGAAAAGGGGGAAAAGAAACCCAATTTTAGTCAAAGTTGGATTCTAATTAGGTAATTATCCAAACCTTTTTCTTTTTGCTATAAATACAAACCTCTCCTCTTTTTTTATGAAATCGGATGAACCAAGCAGAGGGAAAAAAAGATTTTTTTATCAATTTTCAAGTTGGTGATTTGTGTAATCAAATCAAGGTTTACGTAAGTTCTTAAACTCTTTTAAATTAATCTTCTTTTTAAAATTAATGTAACAATAAATTGATGGAACTAAGGTTTTCATATTCTCTGTAGATTAATGATGTTAGAAAAATTAGAAGTGATTAGGGATGAATTATAAGCGTTTGGGTGTAATCGGTTAGGGTTAGATCGCGTTACTATAAATTTAGGGTTTGGCACATTTTAGGGTTGTGTTACAACTTGAAGATTAGCCTTTAATGATCAAAAACGTTTTATATTTATGAATTTTATGTCCATTGATACGGATTCAAGAGTCTAGTTTCCAAAAAGTCTGGCCCTGAAAGGTTTTGAGGTCGGGAAGTTAGTCAAATAATTTTTGCAAGAAAAGTTGTCAAAACAGTAAATTCGGGTCAGATTTCGGGGAGTAAAACACCTACTTAAAATTTAAATTAAGGTTAGCCAAAAATCAGAGGTCATATATTAGGTGTCTATTAACTTTAATTCGAAGGGCTACCGTTAAAACATTTTCTAATTATTTTTAAGGACGTCAAACCTTTTGGTGTGCGTTCAGATCCGAATCTGAGTACTTTGTAATGATGAATTTTTATAAAATAGTTTCACTTAGTATTATTTTTTTTTAAATCACAGTAGCTCATAACTCATTGAAGAGATAGGGAATGTAAGTAGAAGCATCAACTAGGTATTTTAGTATTTTATTTGTGGTCATAAAGTGACTACAAATTTCTGCCAGAAACTAAAAAATTGGAAGTTAATGGTTAAGGTTATATAGGGTAATGAAAAAATAAGGAAGATGTATTATTAAAAGATTATAAACTTAGTGAAAGATTAGAATCCATCATATGGTTTTTATTACTTTGCTTGGGAATTTATCATAACCCGAGTGTAACTTGTTTTATTGATATGTTAGGATTTTGTGCAAGAATTTGCAAGTAGCTTAGGCAATCAGTAGTTTTATAGACCATTTTACTATGTTTTCTTGGGATGGAAAAGGATGCAAAAAATGTGTTATATGAACGTTTAATTGTAGTGAATATGTGGTTTAATTGACGCATGAACTTTTATGTAGCTATTATATGTTATGTGCTAAATGTTATCTTTGTTGGAGCGGGGGTAACGGTTCCTCACCCATATATTGGGTTTCCGCCCACTTTAATGGGTAGGATGGTTCCGCCCAACTTAAGTGGGTAGGTTGTTTTTCGCCTACTTTCGTGTAATATGATACGGTACCAAGATTCTTTGGATCGGGGATAACATTCCTATCCATGACTATATGACGAACTTTGTGGTTTGGATCGGGGGACACGTTCCGTCCCAATGGTGATTGTTTAGACGAATGCATGTTAGCATGTATAGTTAGCTTAATTGTCCTGCCATGTTTTGTTTTTATTAATCACAATAATTGATTCTAATATCTTGAATTGGTGCTTAAACCTATGACTCTCACCAACACATATGTTGACGTTTTTGCCTCATTGTTTAGTTGAGCGTTATGAAGTTGTTGAAGTTAATAAAAGTGGCTAAAGAGACCATTAGGCTGGCATTAGAAGTTCGCATTTGATTTCGTTTCATAATTGTTTGCATGAATTCTTGAATGTTATTGGTTTTTAATAGGTTTGCAAGACATTGTCTTTGTATTGATGAGACCCCTTTTCATTAATACAAGATGCCGTTCCTTTGTTTTCGAATTGTCATGACACATCATGTCTTTTATATTTAGTTATGCATGTAGTGATTCTCTATTGTTGACACCATTGTTGTGATGATATCCATGAAGTTACGCCTCGTGTTTCTTGCCTGGCGGGGTTGATAGATTGTTCAGAGCCTTCGTTATAGAGAAGTAGAGTGTTTTGGCCTAGACATAACCTATAAGACCCTCATAAAGCTGCATTTTAAGGCCTAGTATTTAGTATTATAACTGTTATAGTCTTTCCCCTAATTATATAGCTTTTTATTATCATTATTCATTGTCCTAACTTTTATTAAGCTATTTTGTCTACTATAAATCTAATATGGTATAAATTAATTCTTTACAATTTAAAGCTATGACTCCCAAATCCATAAGGAATTTTATTTTGTGGAACCAATTTTCCCAATTGGACATAGCGCTATAGAGATCCAAAAGAAAAGCCAATTGATAAGGAGCCTCTTATGAACTAAAGGAGATAGGGTAGTTGATCGCTTGTCGAATGCTCGTAGTAGGCATGGAACCGCAGAGTCGGGTGACTATTGTGAAGGCAAAATCAAACCCGAGCGAGGCCCAGCATAAGTTTATTCCGTCTTTTACCTCGTCACGATGCTATTGATTATTTCTTTCGGATATTTCGTATTTTAGAGGCGATGCTAGACTTTCGTTCCTTTATGTCATTTCGATTTTATCTTTATATAAGTAAGTATTTCTTTGATAGAGCATCCTTTCTGTGTTATATTGGAGTGGTTTAAGATATGCAATGTGGTATATGTGCTTATATGTGCGTTTATCATAGAGAGGTGTTCTAGTCCTTAGTAAAGTAGTATACGTGTGAAAGGATGCACTTATAATTATGGTGGCCAACATAATTATAAGGCATCACACACAGTAATACTTGTACAGATTGCATTGATCGTTTTTGCATGTTAGTTGGTAGTGTAAGATGTTATATTAAGTTGCGTTGTATTATGAATAGTTATGAAGTTAGTAAGTTTTCCTTCTATCTATCGCTTGCGGATACCCTGGATACCCGTTAATGCTATTATTACGATTATTGAGTTTGTTCGTCTACTCGATTATTCGCTCGGATATATAACCCTCATTTTAGCATCCCTTGTTTGTACCATGACGGTATAGATGATCTAACTTTTCTATTCGGCTTCTTGATGAGTATTGGTTGTTCGGATCTGCTTCTTTGGATATTGATACGTTCCATTAATTCTTTCGTTGTATTGATTACTCGTATGAGTATCAAAATTTTCTTTTAAGAGCTAATTGTTCCTAAAATATTAGTGCGGATCATTACTTCGTTCTTTATATATCCTTTGGTTTCGTAACATGTTATGGTATGTTAGTACTGACGTTTTTCGATGGTTGTTCTTTCGATCATAAGTACGGATAAGTCATTACGTTCTTCTTTTGGTTTGTAATGTTCTTCTATGAAATTTCTCTTGTGCATGTTCGTTTTACTGTTATTCTGACTATATGTTTCTTTATACTCCCTTTTGCTTTCAAACAATAGAATTGTGTTAGATCTTTACGTATTTTACAAATCCGGGTTGTGGGTTTTTTTTATTTTTTTCCCTTTTGGTTTGTTTGAGTAACATATTTTATATTAATGTCCCGTATTCCTGAAAACCTTTTAAAGTATATCTTGATGGTGTGTGGGAAAAACTATTTTGAAATGATTTTATGAATACAACACTTTTATGAAATGTCTCTTTATTGTTTTTTTAAGAAAACTATGTTTACAATAAATTTTGAAATAATATGATAAGTGGTTGACTGACAAAACTATTTTTTAGATAATATTTATGAATAAGATATGATAATTTTTTATATGCTCGTTTTTGATAAATTTTATAATTATGAAAAGGATGTTTAAAGTAATTTATATATGGGTAAGATGCGATACACTGGTTCCTTTTGATGTTTATGACAACCTGATTAAAATGAATTTTATAAAGATTATATTTAAGACGATTTTTTTTAAATGATATTTTATAATTAAAACGACTTTCTTTATTATTATAAATTGATTTTTATAAAAACATAATTTAGTTGGTTCTTTCGAGAAAAGTCGGTTATTGGTATAAAATTTATATCTTTTTTGTATTTTATCAATTGATACTATACATTATTCGATCTGTGTTCCTTTGTCGTAATACCTTTGTTGATTCTTTCGTTATGGTTTTATATCGGGACATATATTCCTATCCCGTCTTTAAGGGATTCTTAATGTAAATTTGATTCCGCATCTGTTTCCTATATGTGAAATCCGCTTAGATGTTTTACTAGCCTTTTATTGATATTTTTGCTAACCCTATCGGTATTGTGTAACCCTTAAGAATCCTTGATATACGTTTTATTCGACCAAGTCACACTCCGTGGGGATCAATTGTGTTTGTTTTCAAAAGAAGGACGGTTCTTTCGACATATCATAGACTATCGAGAGTTTGCACAAGCATGGCCACCAAGAATTCCCCAGGATTGACGACTTCTCGCCAGTTACAATTTCGCGTTATTTCTCTAAGATAGATCTTCGATCTAGCTATTATCAGTTAAGATTACATGAAGAATGTATTCCAAAGACTGCATTTAGGACCTGATATGGAAACTTTGAGTTTACGGTTATGCCTTTGGGTTAACCATGCATTCAGCGGTACTTCACGAAACATGGAATGAACCGGTGAGCAAGCCGAAATTTAGACAAGTTACGTCATTGTTTTTATCGATGATATCTTGAATCTACTCGAAGTCAAAGGAGGATCACGAGGTTTATATTTGAAGTTGGTGTTTGAGCAATTGAACGCATGAAACTGTATTGTTTTGCCTAGTTTTCCAACGTATTAATACCAGGCTACAGTGGATCAGTGTTGTTGATATTCTCAGACACGTGGTTAACATTAAATGATATTCACATAGACTTAGTAGATAGAAGCAATAAAGAAATAAAAAGTACCTAATACGTCCATCCGGATACGATCAATCTTGTGATTGGCAGGTTTACGTACCCGACGTTTACAAAGTAATATTTTCTAAGAAGCTAACCCCTTAATTCACAAACTCAGAAGAATAAGAAATTAGGAGTGGGGCCCCGGAACAAAAGGAAGTTTTTCAGAACGTTTGAAGGGAAATATGTGAAATGCACCAATATTGTCATTACCTGATGGATCCAAAGAGTTTTTAGTTTACTACGACGCGTCGAATCAAGGATTAGGTTGAGTACTCATGCAAAGAGGCAGGGTAGAGAACGCGACAGCAGAAATGCTACGTGGCATGGACCAACTAATGGAAAGGAAGGAAGGTGAAGGTATGTATCTATTATGGTGGTTCCATAATAGTAATTAATGACAAAAATGATGGACAGGCTCATGCATCAAGATACTTGTACAATTCGGTGAGTGAATAAGACGTACTATACCTAGAGAGATATGTATGGTGGAGCCATGTATGTGAGAAGGATATTACAACATATGTTGAGCAATTGTTTGACTTGTTTAAAGGTGAATGCTAAAACATCAAAGACCTTCGGGTTTATTGTAATAACTAGAGATACCCAAGTGGAAATAGGATATAATAACTATGGACTTTATTACAAGGTTGCCAAGATCAAGTAGTGGGTATGATACAAATTAGGTAATAGTCGATAGACTGACTAAGGTATGTCCATTACATGGTAGTACGTAAAGATTTTAAAATAAGGAATTTGGCAAAACTATACACTAATGAGATAGTAACAAGGCATGGAGTGCCTGTGTTGATCATCTCAGATCGTGGTGGAAGATTTACTTCACGGCTTTAGTAGACACTTCATAAAAAAAAAAAAAAAAAAAAAGAAGAGAAAAAAAAAAAAAAAAAATAAAAAAAAAAAAAAAAAAAGAAGGTGCAATTGAGAACACGGCTAAAACATGCGTACGACTTATCATCCTAAAAACGGACAGACAAAGTGAGCGTACCATTCAGATTTTGAAAGATATGTTGAGAGCGTGCATGATTGATTTTTTTTTGTGTTAATTAGGATACTCATCTACCCTTAACTGAGTTTTCTATAATAATAGTTATCATTCGGGTGTTTGATGTACTCTATTTGAAGCGTTGTATGAAAGGAAGTGTAGGTCGCATGTTCTTTGGGCTGAAATTGGACAAATTTGGTCGATTGGATTAGAATTGGTACAAGAGACAACAAATAAGGTGATGTTGATTAAAGAAAAGCTCAAAGCGGCTAGAGATTGCCAAAAGAGCTATGTTGGCAATATTCGTAAACATTTAGAGTTGAAGTTGGTTATAAAGTGATGTTGGAAGTGTCATCTTGGAAAGATGTAGTGCATTTTGGAAAGAAATAAATGTTAGCACCAAGATATGTGGGACCATTTGAGATCATTAAAGGGATCGGTCCTATGGCCTATTGATTAAGATTGTCTCAATAATTAAGTAGCGTATTTGATGTGTTTTAAATTTAAAGAGTATTTAGCAGATACAAATCTGCATGCGCATTTAGAAGAAATTAAGGTAGACAAAACTCTTCGTTTTGATAAAAAAACCTGTTGAGATTATTGATCATGAGGTTAAGAGTTTGAAGCGTAGTAGGATTCCGATAGTTAAGTCCATTGGAACTCAAAGCGAGGTCATGAGGATTTCATAAAAACTAAGTATCCACATTTGCTCGTTGAGCAAGCTATCGTTGGAAGTACTAAGTAAAGTTAGACATAGGGTTACTAGCAGACTTTAGTGCACCCTTAAATGTTCTTATGTGGTTTGGTTAATTTTATATTTTGAATAAACTCGAAGTCGAGCCGATTCTTCAAAAACGTTGAGCTTTGTAATAACTCATAACTTAGTTCTAAGACAGTCCTTGTTTGATGAGTTGCGGGGTTAGGTTATGAATGACGTTGTTACACAACTTAAGGCTTTTGACGAGTTTCCTCAAAGACGGACGATGATCATGTAGTTGGATGTTCATTTTTTGCTTAGAGTTGTAAGCTGCTATGTGTTACCTTGTAATGAGCAAGCGAAGTTGTAAGCATGTGGTTTTCGATCGTGGGAAAGTTAGATGAGATTCAAACGTAGGCCCTAAATTTCACGTGGGGCACGTGAAGACTATGTAAAAGCTAAAAAGTAAAAAAAAAAAAAAAAAATAAATTTTCCCGATTGTTTGTTGATGATGAGATGTTGAACCTCCTAGTTAAAATCTCGGGATGAGATTTCCAAAGGATGAGATATTGTGACAACTGGCATTGAGTATGTTAGTCATACCGTTGGTATTCGACCCTTTGAATATCAATAATGTGCTATAATAATTATGTGTTTATGTGATCTTATGTGAGTTTGGTTATCAATCCATGGAGCGTGATCGTCTCATTGTGATTGATGTTTATTGTATGTTATGGGCAATTTCATTTTGTGTCATATTTTAATGACAATGAAGTCAATTGATGGTATAATTCAATGTGTGTACGTATTTATATGTATATGTATACGTATCTTTACGTGTTAGTAGTTAGTAAAATTAAAAGTTTAGATTTCAAAAATATAGAAAATTAGAACTTAGTTTTATTAAGTTAGTAAAATAAAATTAGAAATGATATTTATTTATAGTCATTTAATTTAGTTTTAATTTAAAAGGTTTAAAATGTAGAATAAAGGGTTTTTATAAAAATGTCAAAATTAAGGGTTGGATATGTAATTAATAAAATATAAATAAATAAAAAAATATATAAATTACATATATATATATATATATATATATATATATATATGATATATATATATAATAGTATTAGTATATAATATATAAAATTATATATAAATATATATATATATATATGTATATAAGGACGAAAATTAATAAAAAAATTAAAAAAAAATCATTAATTACGGATGGTTTTGGTTGGAGTCGGTATGGTTGTGGGGGAAGGAAAATGAGTAAATTGAAACCCAATTTAGAGACAAAGTTGGATTCTAATTAGGTAATTATCCAAACCTTTTTCTTTTCACTATAAATACAAATCTCTCCTCTTTTTTTGTGAAATCAGACGAACCAAGCAGAGAGAAAAATATATTTTTTTATCAGGATTCAAGTTGGTGATTTGTGTAATCAAATCAAGGTTTAGGTAAGTTCTTAAACTCTTTTAAATTAATCTTTTTTTAAAATTAATGTAACAATAAATTGATAGAATTAGGGTTTTCATATTCAGAATCCACTTGAGTTTTTAGCAACACGTTCTCATCATTTATTGTTGACAATTTTGATTTCCATGAGACATCACAAACCATTTTCTCTTTTTGATGTTCTAGTTTAAGTTCAAAATCAATACTTTAAGCTTGTGATCACTCAAAATCATTTTTAAGAATTTTGATTTTTTTGAGTAAATTGGCTTGGATATCATTAGAGTCACTTAAACTTTTCTCAAGTTTAGCTTTTAACAACTCATTTTTTTTTTCAACAGAAATCAACACACAATTTCGAATTTCACTTGTCAAAGATACTTCCATAAGTCGATCGATCTCATTTTGAAGAACATTTTCTTTTGAAGATTTGCCGTTAACTTTCTGTTCCATTGATTCAAAAATATTTAACAATTCCTGTACTTCTTCAATGAGTTCTTCTTTAAGTTCTTTCAAATTCTTTGATAAAGATGCAGACATCAGAATTACATCAGTTTTATAAACTCTCTTAACGAATTTTGACTGTCAGATATCCATCTTCGTTGTCTGTCTTTTAAAAGAGTTTTATCAATCCGTGTTCGTAAACCATTAATTGCTACACCCATTGTATTAAACATTTTTAACAATTTACTCTCTTTTGGAATTTTTGGAATTGGTAAATTCGATGTGACTTCTTTTGACTCAGAACCATTATTAGAAGTAGAAAGAATTGAAAAATATATTTGTTCAATAGAAAATTCTTGTTGAGGAACAAATGTTTCATAAAGCGCATTTAATTTTCGATAGTTAATTTGAACCATTTTTTTCTCATTTTCAATCGACTTTCTTCCGCACCTTCTAAAGTTTCCTCTGAATCAGGTGAATCAATTGTTAAATTAGCACTATGAAGCCTTTCACCAACATACATTTTTAGTTGTGTTACAATGGCCTTCTTGAGACATTCGGGATTCTTGTAACCCAACCCAGCTTTAAGAAAAGGATCATAAATATTATTTGGTTTCTTTCCAAGCATGTAAATTGTTTGAATCGATTGACCCATTTTATAAACAATTCGATCATGAAAACTCAGTTTATTTTCGAGATCAATAACATCTTCAAGATACCGATTTTCTCGTTCTTTAAAATCCTTTTTAGCTAACCGAGTTTCATGTTGAATTATTATCTTTTCATTTTTAATTTTGAAGAATTCACTTTGAATTTTATCTTTTCTTTCAAAATTCTCTCAATGGTGTCCTTATCAGCTCGTAGTTCACGTTCCAACTCTTCACATGTTTCTTTATATTTTGAACATTGAATTGTTTTTTACTCAAACATTTTGACATGATCCTTACATATCTCAAGCTCCTTTTGTTGCAACTATTTTTTCTTTTTAAGCTCATTGTTTAATTATTTTTGATTTTCATCTTCTCTTTTAACATTATATGCTTACATTCGAATTTCATGATATTCATCATGAGCATTTGAATCATGGTCAGATGTGCCACGATTATTTCCCACTTAAGGATCATCAAATATGATATTAGAATCAATTTGATCATCATCAGATGTTTGAATAATAGTTTTACATTTTACATGAATCACTTGTTTATGAACCTTGGATAAAGCATTTACCTCGATGACAACCTTTGCATCATATGATGGCACAGTCTCAGCATTACCATTAGCTGGTTGAATTCGAGCCATCAACATAACTGCAGCAGTTAACTCTTCCATTGTGCCTTATCCATATGAGTTGTCGAGCAAGAAATCATTTTCTTCGTCCTTGAGGTTGCTTCCGGCTTCATCTTTCATAGCTAGCAACATTTGTTCTCTGAAATACTTTGCATCACGAACTGTTGGTTTCTGACAATCACGGGCATAGTGGCCTTTGTCATTGCAGTTATAATACTAAACATTTGGCTTTCCCGGAGTTGACTCAGTTTGTAGAACACGCCGAACAATCTGATTGTTGTCATCATTTCCATTTCCAATATTAAACGCTTGAACCCTGTTTTTTCTCCCTGCATTCCTGTTACCATTTCCACCATATCCTGCATTCTTGGTTTGTATGTCAACTCTAGCATACTTAACCACAACTTGATTTCTTGTCTTTGATGAAGTACGAAGACGATTATTGGTAGGTGTGGAGAACTTCTAAATGATTGCTCGAGCTAATAACATCATAGCAGTTATAAGCTTGTCTTCTTGAGAATCCCCTTGTAACTCCCCTTGATATTCATCTCCATAATCAACAACTGATGAAGGATGTGTGACATAGTATGGTTGTGGTAAATAAGAAGCATTTGCATGAGATTGTGATGAAGAATCAGTTGAATGAGCAAGAAGGGCTAATGGATCATGATTCTTGGCAGCTTTGTTTGCTTTGGATGCTAGAGCATGCGGTTCCAATTATACTAAAGAATCATACAACACATCATATGAAACTGTATCTCCAATTTGATTGTGATGAACCATGTTAACATATTTTCTCCATTCGGGTTGCAAGCAATTGAGAAACTTGGTGTTGATTGACACTAGAATAGGACGAACATTGTTACAATCCATAATATTCACAAGCGTTGTCAACCTTTCATACACTAACTCTAACGATTCTCCTTATTTTGCTGTAAACTTGTCAAACTCATCCATAAGACGTGAGTGTCTTACATGACTAGTAACATCAGAATCAAACATTAGCCTTTTAATTCGTTCCCACATATCCTTAGCATTTTTACATGCTTCCACTGAATTATATATATCATTTGGTATTGCTTGAAGAAGATAATTCATGACTTTCTCATCAACAATGTATTGCTTCTTGTTACCCTCAGTCATTTTGGATAATGGTTCAAGTATCTCTTCTTGATAGTTGTCTAGATTGGTAATCATTGGCCTCTTATATTGTCTGTTCTGTATTGAGTTCCACATCCGCTTCCCGTCTTCAAGCTTATTATCCAGAAACCTTTTGAACCTACTTTCCCATGGAATATTGATGACATCAAATAACGTCTATTTTATAGCATCATTTATCCTATATTATTAACCCATTTTGTATAGTTATTGCAAAGAATTGTTACTTAATCGTTTATACTTGAGAATTGCACTAAGTATGGAGTAATTGGTGAAACTTAGCAAAAGGTGCGCATTCTGAAGCTTAAATGAAGATATTTTGAAGATTATTGTTCTGAAGACCAATACGACGTATCCATCAAGGAAGATACGGCGTATTCGTACCAGTACTCACCAAAGACCACAAAAGGAATGAAGATCAATACGCCATATCCAGAGGACTCAATACACCGTATTCAGGATATGGAATCAATATAATATTCTAGAAGATATCAAACATGGTCCCTACTCCAAGAAATCCCCAATACGCCATATCCAATACATGGATACGCCGTATCCAACCGATTTCCAGACCTTATAAATAAAAAACTCAAAAACGAGTTTTAAGTATGCTAAATCATATTCTCGATACCTAAACCACAAAAGTCGATTTTCAGAGGAGAAAAAGAGCAGAAGAGGTCAAGTAACGTAATCAATTCCATAGGAGACATCGTGTAATTCCATATACTTTAGTAATCGTTCAGTTTTTGGTATCATTCGTTAACTCGGTTAGTTTACCTTGCCTAAATTATTACTCTTATATTTATTATAACGTTTGAAGGCTAATACCTTCGGGTATTTGCCATTATTATGAAGATTTGAATGTTTGGTATTTGTTTATATTGATTTCTTGATTTATCGTTGAGTGCTTGTTTATGTTTATCAATTTATACTTGTTTACGCGCTTTTGTATGCGACCTATCATTCAACTGGATCTAGCAAAGTGGACCAAGCGGATCTAGAGTCCGGGATAGCTCTCCATATAGTAATTTATACATCTAGAATAATAGTTACACAAGTATTGTCCTTCTAAGTCTGTGTCTAGGATACGCTTCGGGCTTAACTAGTTAATTGGATATTGCCGATGGTTTATTGATCGTTTTAACTAGCAGGTGACCTAGATAATTCAACAAATAACGTTTTGATTCCATTGGATAGTTGGACAAGTGGACTACTAGTGTATAGATTGCCATTAAGCGGTAAGTGGGTAAACTCTCTATGAGCTAGGGTTTAACAAGATCACCATTGCTTTAATCCCTAAGATAAATTATAATAAGCAAATACGGATGCTTTATGCGGATGCTTTAATTTTGACATAATTAATGTGTCTAGGTCTTAGGATGATATAACGCCTAAGTCTTAAGAATGATATGCCACCTCAAGAGAAGAAATCATTGCACTAAATAAACAAACCAACATTCTAATTGAATTAATAATGGTTAATACAGTTTTCTTATATAAGGTTCGACCGCTCTTTTATCTTTTATCTATTAGCTTGCATGGGTAACAGTGTCTTGAATTGATTGTAGTCACCAACCAAACCGTGCCAGTCTCTCAGGCTGAAAACCCCCTTTTCCCGTTAGAATTAGGATTTAGACTGACATAGGTTTAACATAGGATTAGAATAGAATTAACATAGATTAGATAACCAAGATATTAATTAAATTGATAGATTTAACCTCGCTCTCAGTGATCGACACCCTACTTACCACGAAACTACTACCGATCGGGTACACTGCCCGTTAAAGTGTTGTTTTTGGTTGAGGCGACAAAATATAAATTTAAAACTTGAATCAATAAAATATACACCACAAAACGACACATCAAGTTTTTGATGCCGTTGCCGGGGAGTGAAGCTGTTTAATTCTTGTTTATTAGTGTTTTAGTTTAGTTTAGATTAATTTGCATATTTGTGTGTTTGTTTTGTGTGTTTAATTTTCTGCATTGTATATTTTGCATATTGTGTGTTTGTGTGTTTTTTGCATTATTCAAAGTACGCTGTAATTTTTTTTTCAAACCAATACGGCGTATTCGATTTATTGGATACGGCGTATAAATTGTTTCAAACCAATACAGCGTATTCGACTCTATCATCAATACGGCGTATTCAGTTCACTAAATACGGCGTATTAAGCTATTTGACAGTTTTCTTTCCTTGCGAATTTATTACAGGTTAAAATGGACGACCTTAACATTACTATGGAGGAGTATATCAGGCTTGAGGAAGAAAAAGCTCGTAGGCGTGGTAAGGTGTATAACTGGGAAACTGCTATGTATGGTAAGATCTGGGATAATGAAGACGTTCACGACCTTGGATCTGTTGAAACTGAATTCCCAGCTATAGTCTTTAAGGACACGTTAACATCTAAAGCAACACTCTCATGTGAGCCTACGGTAAGTTCTCTTAACGATGAAATTGACTTTAGAATATTATATGAAGAATCCGACGATGAAGATTGCACGGTAATTTTTGACAAAAAATCGTTTTCTTATAAAATAATTTCTGTTAATAATTTTAAAATGGATTCGGAAAATGATAATGAAAAAGTCAATATGCCTTTGCTTCCATCACCCGAGCCTACGGTCAGTTGTTTTGATGATTTAGACTTCTTTAATGATTTTGAAAATGAATTTCCAGCCATTGTTTACAATGATGCTCAAACGTCTAAATTAGATGATTTAGACTACTTTAACGATTTTGAGAAAGAATTTCTAGTCATTGTTTACAATGATGCTCAAACGTCTAAATTAGATTTCTTAACTGAACCCACTTTAAGTCCTCAACATATCGATGAATTTGATTTAAAAATGAAACATCATTGTTCAAATATGATGACGAGGAACAAAACGTTTTAAACTTTAATGATCTATTTCCTTTTAACGTAATTTATCCTAATGATTTAAAATCGGATAAGGACAGTGATGATGATAAAGTCAATATTGAACACTCTTCGGGGGATTTATCTGTCAAACCGTTACCTGATACTGATGTTGGTGCCTATGCACATGAGTCAAATAAGCTTTTGGAAACAAGTCATGATACATCTAATAAAATTTTCAAAACTGAAACTTTTATCAAAGAATTAAATTTTAATATCATGACTTGGAAACATCTTAACAAAGGGATGTCATTCATTTTCCTAATCAAGAATTTGTATGTTCCATTTGGCATCCCGTTCGACCCCAAATTATTTTATAAGGATGAGATTAAATTGGGGCAAGTATAACTTAAAGACTATCTGTAAACAAAAGTGCTTACCGGTTAATACGACGTATTCAAACCCCATGGATATGGCGTATTTCCTTCTAGATGTTATCCAGTCTTTATTTTCAGCTCAGTCAATACGACGTATTCATTAAATGAATACGGCGTATACAAGTATCAATACGGCGTATCCTGGGGAATGGATACGGCGTTTCGACTTCCTGTATAGTTTTAGATTATTATTTCGAGTCTAACCAAACGAATACACGGAGATAGAATTGCATTTGTTTTCTGAGAATTTACACAGGACCTCGTGAAAGGAAATATCGACGAATATTGGTGGAGAATTTACGAATCTGGAGATCTTGAAGTGTTGGAGTCTTGAAAATTCAAGGTGGCTGTTCAACACAATCTTGCTCATAAACGCAACATGGAGAATCTACCAAGCAAAAATCTGGGGATTTTCTCATTCTAATTCTTTTTAATTCTCGTATTTAATGTTTTATATATACAATGATGTTAGAAACAAGAAAAGTATCGGTCACTTCCAATGTAGAATAGTCAACGCCCGTA
>BQNB010025993.1:5128-23611 GCA_026074375.1 Tanacetum coccineum
CTTATTCTCTTTGCTTATTAGTGCTTATTTGAGTTTTATCTAGCTAAATCATCATAGTTGTTTATCTGTTTTTAACTTTCTTAGTTTGAATCATAGATTTTCATATAATTGTCTTAAAAACCTCTAAAAAACCAAAAATATAGTAAAATAGCTTAAGTCTTAGATTATTGCTTATTTAGTTGTTAAGTCATGCTTATTAAAGTAGTTTTAATCTGTTAATTGTCTGGTATTAAGCACTTGTTTACTAGATTTCAAATTTAGTAGCCTAATCAAAACTGTCTTAGTCTTAAAGGGGTGTTTGGTTTAAGCTACTTTGACCTCCCAAAGTCAAAGTGAGTTTTTGAAATTGTTTAAGTCAGCTTAGATTTCACAAATAATCATTAGGCAAAGAGGTTTCAAAAGTTAATTTTCATTTTTCAAAAAGTTATGGCTTATTATAATGGTTCCAGCACCAGGGCACTCTTAGTTTAAAGTTAGGATTGCTTATTCTTATTCTCACCACCCTTTGGCTTGTGTGTGCTTAAATTTGGACTTAACACACTCAATTGAGTGTGTTTAAGTGCACTAGAATCCCCCAACTAGCCTGCACTTTTGATTTGCACTTGTCCAAAGTACAGCAGTACTAACTAAAAAGTTAGTACTGCTGTCTCAGTTAGTACTGCTCTCTCAAGTTAGTACTGCCACCTTTGGCTTAATTTTTAGTTAAGTAAGAATAGGATTTAGGATCTTAAATTCAAGTTAGAAGTAATCTAGATATAGCTTAATATAGTTTAGGTTTTAGTTTTCATTTTACTGCTTATTTTCTTAGCCTATTCAGCTGTTAAAAAGATCTCTGCATCAGCAGTACTAAGTTAGTTAGTACTGCTGATATTCAAATCCCAATTTAAGCCAGCAATTGTAGGATTTAATAGCTTATCTTTTAGCATCTTATAGTTTAGTTATAGCTTAATATAGATTAAGTCTTAAATCTCATTTCCTAGCTTATTTTCCTAGCTTATTTTTGCTGTCAAAAGTCCTTAAAAAGTTAAAAAGCCAAAAACAGTAGTTAGGAATTTTAGGATTTCAATTTGTTAATTTAGCTTATGATTCTAGATTTTTCAGTTTATATAGATAGATTATAAGTAGTTTGATAAGTCCTTAAAGATTTAGAGTCTAGTTTAGCTTTTTAAAGTCTTTAGCTTATTTGGATTTTGTGCTACTTTGCTTATTTCCTGAGTTTGCTTAAATCATGCTTAGTTTCAGTAGCTTAAAAGCATTTTTAGGTTAGATTTCTTTGCATTTTTAGAGTAAGCAAGTCATAAGCTATTTAGATCTTCTTTCCTTTTTCATTTTGAACTAGTATTGAGTTTTTTATAGCTTATTTTCTAAAACCAAGGGTTAAACCCCACTTTCTGAGGTCAGCTGATAAATAAGCTCTTACTGAGCTTATTTGTGGTTTTTAGATATAAGTCTTTTCATTAAAGTTATTCTCCTCAAGCTGTTCTACAACTTCTCTCTTTTGAGTTTTTCCTTTAAAGCACTTTTTGTTCTCAACTTATTTTAAGGCTTATTTGGACTTAGTTTGTAGTCGGGTTAGGTTCTTAGGGACTGGATTTGTAATTTTTAGTTCTTAATTGTTTCTCAGTTAGTTCTTCATCAGTTAGTATCTTTGCTCCGTTAGTCCCTCTAGCATTTGCATAATTAGTCCTTAGTTAAGTCTTTTGTTAAGTTTTAGTTAAATTTATTATTTTTATTAATAAGTAGGGTTTAGCTTTTAATTAGTTTAATTAGACTTTTATAAAAAGAGTAAAAGGGATTATTATTTGTAGAAAGTTTCTTCAACAACATTTTCTTTATTTATATAATTTTTAATAATAAAATTTTTAGGACTTTATATGTTTTTTATTTGTTAATAATTTTAATTTTCTTTTTATATAGTTTTTTAAGTAGTTTTAATATTTTAGAAAAATCAAATCTTTTAATCATAAAAAAAAAATCCAAAAATATTTTTTCTTTTTTCCTAAAATTTCTTTATTCCTATCTTAGGCTTAGAATCGTTAGTTTACAATTTTTAGTGGTTAATTGTTAGTTTTTTTATTTACTTTTATATCGCGTTTAACCGAATTTGTTTAATTGTTTAAATTGCTTTTATTTAGTAGTGATAGTTTATCAAAAATATCTTTTCTTTATTCAAATCAGAATCCAAGCTTAAACAAGGTTTCAATTTCACTAGTCGTTGGGAAAACGACCCGGGTGATCATATTTACCCGGTTTAATATACGTATATTATATTATATATATATATATATTTTTGAGAGTGAATTTTCCTTAGGGAATTTTCTTAATTTCTCTTTTAAAGTATTATATTTTATATATATTTTACGTGTGTAAAACTTACTCAATCATTAACAAAACCACAAGTTTTTTTTTTACGATAATACTCATAAACAAGCTCTTGGTTATCAATATCCCTTTTATCTCAAGAATGCTCAGCGGATTAAGCCTACGTTGTATGATGGTAGTGTGTTAACTAAGAAGCATGATGTGATGTTTGTGGTTGATTATGAAGAGACATTAATTTGAGCTGAAGAGAGTGGATTAAAAATGATTGAAAAACAAAATGATCTAATTTCAAAAGAGAAAAATGTTAATATTCGTACAATTAACTATAATGAATTGAATAAGTTATCTGAAGATTTTGGTAATCATTTTGTTCCTTAAGCAATTGTCTGCAAAACAAGCCTTTTGGTTACCAATTTCAAATCCAATGTCTGACCAACTTGTCGTTCAACCCACACAAGTTAAAACGGAGGTTCCTCGTGAACTTCCAGAGGTAAGCTTGGTAAATAAGATTTTCAGAAACTAAAATGTCACCTTGATGTGCTGTCGTTGTATAGTATATTTAATATGATCAAGTTTTAAATTTTGTATTTGCCGACTAAACCAAAAAACAACACTTTAAACAACGGGCAGCTGTACCCAATTGGTAGTAGTTTCGTGGTAAGTAGGGTGTCGAACACTTGAAGCGAGGTTAAATCTATCAATTTAATTAATATTTTTGTTATCTAATCTATGTTAATTCTATTCTATTCTAAATCTATGTTAAACCAAATGTCAGAATACATCCTAATTCTAACGGGAAAAGGGGGGGTTTTTAGCCTGAGAGACTGGCACGGTTTGGTTGGTGTCTATAATCAATTCAAGGCACTTTTACCCACACAAGCTAATTAACAAAAGATAAAAGAGCGGTCGAACCTTATATAAGAAAATTGTATTAACCATTATTAATCCCGTATTAGAACGTTGTGTTTGTTATTTAGTGCAATGATTTCTTCCTCTCGGGGTGGCAATAACATTCTTAAACTTATGCTTTACATCATCCCAACGACCTAGACTCAATAATTCTTTCATAATTTAAAGCATCCGCATAGAACATCATTAATTTGCTGAAATATATCTTATCTTAGGGCTTAAAGCATTGATGTGATCTTGTTAAACCCTATTAATGCAATTTAGACACTAGTAGTCCATTTGTCCAACTATCTAATGGAATCAGAATGTTACTTGTTGAATTATCTAGGTCACCTACTAGTTAACACGATCAATAAATCATTGGTAATATCCAATTAACTAGTTACTCCTGAAGCGTATCCTAGATACAGACTTAGAAGGACAATATTGTGTACAAAATTCTAGATTTATAAATCACTATATGGACAGCTATCCCGACTCTAGATCTATCTATTGGTTCCACTTCACACGAGATCCAGTTGAATAATAGGTCGCCATACAAAAGCGGGTAAACAAGTATAAATTGAATAAACAGGAAACATCACTCAACGATAAATCAAAAATGCGAGATAAACAAATACCAAACATTCAGATCTCATAATAATGGCTAATACCCGTATGTATACCTAACAAACGTCATAAAAACAATACAAGAGTACTTATTTAGCCAAGTTTTAAACTAACTATTAAAGAATGAACCCAAAACTAAACAATTACAAAAGTAAATGTTATTATGATAATGCTCAAGATGCAAGCATTATATTGATGATGATTTTTATTTCTTGATTAAGGACAATTTTTTTATGTTTTTGGTTTTTTCTTGATTTTTTTTGTCTTATACTAATACTAATAAAAGAAAATATTCACAAACGGGAATAATAACTTCACGAGGGAAGGGTCTTCAAAAACTAATCTTCAAACGAAACGATAATCGATTACACCTCCCCGGCAGCGGCGCCAAAAATTGATTTCCAAAGATTTCTTACTATATATAAATATAAAATATATAAATATATAATAATAATCAATAATTATAATTCAATTGTAGTAAGTAAGTATTCCAAGAGATTCAAATCAAATTCCTTTTGACCAAAGAAAAAATCAAAAATCCCCCGGGTCGTTCTCCCAACGAGGTGCAAATTGAAAATCGAGAACGTTTGTGATCGCGTGAATTGAATGGATTAAGGATTTTTGGAGTTGGTTTTCTAATTCTACAATTAAAATGCAAAAACGAGTAAGGGAAACCTAAAAAACGAAAGCTAAAAGTGATTAAAAGCTAAAAACGAGAACCGGGACCGAATCCCGTTCTTTAAAAAACGAAATTTTGAAATTTAAACCCTATGGATGCAAAATTAATTTTCCTAAGTGCTAAATAATAAAAGAAAATTTTCTAAAAAAATTATATTTTTTTGATTTTTATTTAATTTTTAATGAATTAAAAACGGTTTTGAAAAGAAAAATTGTTTAAAAATACTAAACTTTAATGGAAAAATCTGAAAAAATGCAGAAAAGTAGCTTAAGTTACGGGCTATCTAAGAAAAATAAAAGTTTGAAAAATGGCTTATTGAATAAGCCGGAAATAAGCAGTAAAGAGTAATAAGCTAAAAGGAAAAAATTGTGTATATAAATTAAATGGTACCAGTTATGACCAGATGGTCCTACTGGTACCGATGGTGAGTGTGTGTGATGTTAAATATGCTTGTGTGTTAAAGGGGAGGTCCAGGGTTCGAATCCTTGGCCTCCCTTTTTGCAAAAACTATTTTTTTTTCTTTTTTTTAAAACTTATAAAACACTAAAAAATAAGACACTTTTAAAAAAATGACTTTTTTAAATACTCAAAAATAAGCTGGTTTAAGCACTTAGAAAAGCTGACAGAAATGACTAATTAAACTAAGGACTAATAAGCCAAACTGTTAAGCACTTTTATGGCAAATAAGCACAAGGAAAGGCAAAACAAGCAATCACAAACCTATACTAACACCTAATAAGAAAGCCTAAAAGGAAATAAGCAAAGAAGATAAGACAGAAAAGGTAAAAATAAGCAATAAGCAAATAAGGCACACAACAAATCAAACAGCCAAAGGGGCCTCTTTGGGCTTAATTTTTAAGCTCTTAGAGGAACCTTATAGACAAGTAGCTTATATGGGCTTAAAGCTCAGCTTATGGGCTTTCTAAAAAAGCAAAAGGAAAACAATTTGAAACAGAAATAAGCAGTTAAAAAGGGGCTTGGAAAAGGCTGTTCACAATCAGCATATGCTGATTGTGTTTTTCTTAAGGAAAAAGGGACAAAGTGCAGGACCAAAATAAGCTACAAAATAAGCTCCAATTTAAAAAACTAATGAAAACAGATAGAGACTAGCTTAAGAGGTGCTTATGCTCAAAAATTTGAAAGCTAAAAACAGGTTTTACTAACTGAAAATTGAAAAGGAAAAAGGCAGTTTTAACTTGAAAAGCACTTGATAAAAATTGACAGATTTTGAAAGAAACACAAGGTGGTCAAAAGACCTTTGGACTACTCTATTTTGACACTACAAAAGACACTAAAACAAGACTAAAAAGCTGGTTTAGAAAGCCATATCCAATAAGCTGTTTTAAAATGTGCTGTCACCACAGATTTTGAACACCCTATAAGAAATACTTAAAAAACAGACTTTAAGACCTAAACCCCTTTTAAAAACAGATTAAATCCACTCAAAATTGCTTGCCAAAGATGGCAGAGTGACCCACAAGTTTTTGCAAACCAATTTTTGACACTTTTTCACCTTGTGCCAAACACCCCTTTAGATTCTTAAATCAATTTTTAAGCTGATTAATACAAATCTAAGCAAAAACTTTTGAACACAGATAGCAAACAAACAATGTTAAGCACAAATAAGCATAGTTCAAACAAAAATAAGCATTAAGAATAAGTAGATTAAGAGGCACCTAAGACAGTTTCAAGTAAAAACACAAACTAAGGACATATAAGCCACTAAACAAGCATATATAAGCATAAAACACATAAATAAGCAAGAAAAAGCAATGATAAGCAGGAAATAAGCAGATGAATAGTAAAAATAAGCAAAAATGTAAAAAGAGAGCTTATAAAGGTCCTATGATTTTAGCAATGAAATAAGTTTTCAAAAGGCTTAAAAACCTTTCCTAAAGCTTCCCATGAAGCACTAACCCAAGGCCATCCCTTATAAACCTTGCTCCTTTTGATTTGACAGATTCTTGATATTTTTGGATTTTTTTAGAAATTTTAAAAACTACGCTTTAAATAAGTTTTTGAGTCTCAAAAGCTTTATGCAAGGGCTTAATACAGTATTTAAAGACAGTTTTGTGGTTAAAGACAAGTGATTTAAAGAAAACTCATAAATTTGCATAAACATAAAAAAGTAAATTGCAAGTATTTAAAGACAATATTTAAATGACAAGAAAAGTAAATTGCATTAATAAAAATGGTACAAAATTTTGATTACAAGCTTTTGACTTTAAACAAAATTCGACAAGACTAAAATAAGCTAACTAGCCTACAATTTGTACTAAGTCTTGAGTCCTCTTGGTGTGTTTCTTCACTGAGTACTTCAAGGAGTGTTTTGTTGTGTGAGAGAGATCAAAAAATTGCCTTTTTGCCCAAGTAAAATGATCCTGTCCATTGATGTTTTGTCCTTTTCACTAACCAATGGTGTTGAGGGGGATTGCCAAGGTGTCATTGGGTTGGGGCCCCTTTAAGAATCCCCAGCCCCCTAACACTCATATAATACACACACCGTATCCCTAAAATACATCTTTTCTTAGTTTAGATGGGATCAGGTGATGGTTGTTCAGAATGTGAACAGTAAAGAGGTGGGGGAGAGGGGGACAAGGGAGGTATAAACAGTGGATTTAGGCCTGGAAATTTTGTTCTATAGGTTAACAGGTAAGAGGGTTTGGGGTTTTGTCAAAACAAGCCCTTCATGTTGTATAAGTTGTTTACATTGCAAGTCTTTGTGGTGATATGAAGTTTAGGGATTTGTTAATTTTGGTCCCTCAGTGTGATAAATGGCATTGCAAGTTAAGTCCTTTGTGGGACTAACAATGTTACAAGTTAAAAGGTCTTGGGGCTTAACTCTGTTAAGTGTGTAATGGGTTGGCAGATTGGGCCATATGTATTAAAAAAGGAAATTGGGCTTGTAAATGGATTAAGGGCTTAAAAGTCTTCAAGTAATGTTTAAATGGGCTGACCCAGCCCATTAGATGGGTACGGGTGGGCCCATTTAACATTTTTTCGGTTTTTTCGTCCTTTTTGTCGGGATATCCGTTTCCTGGCACAATATAATGAAAAATACTAAATACAATGTTTTTTGGTCGTTTTTTGTTCATTAAGTGTCGTTTTTTTATGGAAATGGGTATGCGTATTTAAGCACATACCAAAATCCCCTATACTAAACTATTGCGTGTCCTCACACAATGCTACAAGTAAGCATTTAGAAAACTAAGAATCTCAATCCCCCTCGACTAATTACCTCGAAAAGTAGCTAAGTGTTCATCGAGGGGAAATAAATAATCAATAGCTTTCGAAAAGCACGTCTTTACTTTTTTAATATATATACCATCTTTTCCTACATATTTTTGTATTTTTCACTTTTCTCATTTTTGTGTACTTTTCTTTTTAAGCAACTAACTAACTTATTTGACTTTCGTTATTTTATAATTTTTTGGGATCATAGAACAAGATGCATTTCGATCCGAGAATGCCCCCAAAAAGGATAAATTCATCGTCCTCGACTTTTCACTTGCTCCAAACCAAGCTTAAAACTAAATCACAGTTAAATATCAGTTAAGATGCTAACACTACTTATATTTGCAACTTGTGAATTTTTCACTACCGACAATTATTATATATTAGGTGTATGTGCTATTTTGAATTTCAACCATAGATTAACGTTTTTACAAAATCTATGCTTCACGTTCCACCCAAGAATAATAAGTTTGAAGGCGAGATCATCCCATGTAGCGACTTTCGTCTCGGCACATCCCAACCTTGCGGCTAAGTGACCAGGCTTTTGACACCCCACAAAGACTAGTATCAGGACTCACGGACCTTTGGTTTCAAAAACTCTTAGGTTTCCCGTATACACATAGCTTAAAATAGAATAGTCAAAGTTCAAAAGTATATTTAAATTTAACAAAAAGAGATCTATTTATTAATTCACACTTACTATTAAACATTGATGCAATTGTAACCCTCGACCTTTTAGAAGGCTGCAACATCGGTTGTGAGCCGGCAAGATGCAGCAAACTTTTATCAGCCCACAGTTTATATTTATTATATTTTTTCATTTTTCAACATATTATCATTTTTTTTCGATATGGAGAAGACTTCTTTTTGAAAAAATTAAGTATAAGATTGAACTAAGACTAAAATTTTTGCTATTAACTACATAAAAATTGTTGATTTAAGTTTAATCTCCAAAAATAGCACGTATAATAATCCGGTTAGAAGCTTATGGGAGAAAAAGCCACAAATTACATACATGAGCTCTTAAGATTTCCAAATAATCCTTGTTTAGCATCCAACTCATACTTAACTCTATCCTTTTTCGTTCTTCGCGAATATTCGCGAACACTTAGTCTAAATGTTAAGGAACAAGCTAGAGCTCAACACGCTCGATTGAGTCAAAATTTATTCTTATTCTACCCAGCAGGAAAGTCAAAATTATGACAAAACACTTATTTTATTTTTGAAAAATTTTAAATTTTTTCATTTTTTTTTGAAATTTTGGTGGTAAAAACGGGATTACGTGAAAACAACGACTGCAAGCACAATCAAATCGATAGATCCCCCCATACTAGAACTAAACATTGTCCTCAATGTTTTAAGAAGGGTCTCTACGTAAATCCTAAGCCGTTTATTAGGTATGCTTAAAGATAAACGTTAGTCGATAAGATTTGGATATCGAATTCCCAAAATGAAGCTAAGGATGTGAAGCTCGAGTGATCGAAGGACAAAACCACGAGCACGAGAGGCTTCAAGAATCCGGGAAATCCTGGACATTACAACATAAAACACGAAACATGGAAAATGGAAGAGGCAAGCCTCTCACAACAACAAAAAACACTTATTCATTACTACTATGCTAGCATACTACTACTATGATAATACTAGGATAAGCATGGGTTGCCACCCACGAAGTGCTTGTTTTAGGTCACTTAGCTTGACTCGATCCCCCCATGTTGGTTGGTCGATGGGATAGAATGGTGACATGGGACAATCCAAAGACTCGGATGTCCTCTTGGTAAGAGCAAGGAAAAATCTCCATCGGGCTTTCAAGAATTTTAATGACTTTGAAAGCTTTAGTGCCCCGATGAGATAATTCCGGGAGAAGAGAAGTATGAACTCTTTTAGAACTTAGAATCTCGGGGTTGAAAACCTTTTCCTCATTTTCGGATGAAAGCGAGAGTAAAATTCCGAGCCTGGAAACTTCTTTGTGGAAAGGAAGTTCATAAAGAGGAGGATTAAAATCCTCAAGAATTAAAGAAGTATTCGTGGCTTTCTTTACATTCTTTTCCAATGTTGCAAGATTGGTGACTTCAAAGAGGTTTTCATGAATGAGTATACCCGGATTAAATACCTTATCCTCGTTGTTGGTTGAAGACAAAGCATCAACCTTGGAAAGATCCTCATAGAAATTGA
Source organism: Tanacetum coccineum (assembly GCA_026074375.1). Taxonomy (NCBI): domain Eukaryota; kingdom Viridiplantae; phylum Streptophyta; class Magnoliopsida; order Asterales; family Asteraceae; genus Tanacetum; species Tanacetum coccineum. The sequence continues at coordinate 15,057 of BQNB010025993.1, forward strand.
GTCACACTCCAGAAAAGGAAGGAAATCACTTGATCCAGGAAGATCAAGTTCATCAATCAAGAGTTTAGACTCTTTGATTTTCTCTTTCTTGGAGTCAAATGGATCATCATATGTATTATCATTAACGGACTCAAGATCAAAAAGATTATCATCATAATCATCCCATAATGGTAGGGATGAGTAATTAAGAGCATGTTCATCGGTGAACATCTCGGAAATGGTATCATCAAGATTGTCATCAAGAGAATTTTCATCAACCGAATCTTCAAGAATAGAATCCATTTCCTTGATAGGATTATGGTTAAGCAAATACTTTAATTCTCAAAGATCAGATTCGGCATCAAAGGGAAGATCATCATTTCCTGGTGGAAATGTGATATGAGCGAGTTCATCGGTGAACTCCTCAAGAAAATAGTCGTTAGTCTCAGAAATCGGGAGACTAGGTGAAGAAGAAGTGGTACTGCCACTTAAAGAATTATGAAAAGGAGGGAGAGGAGATAAAGGATTACTATTTCCCAGTGGAAATGAATCACTTGCGAGATAAGCTTTAAATTCTTCCCAAATTAAATCACTTTCTTCGATGGAAGTAAGTGTGGGGGAAGAAGAAGAAGACTTGGTCACGGGTTTTGAAATCGGAGTAGGATTGCCACTCAATGGATTATCATGATATGGAGGGAGATATTTGGTTTTATCAAGATTTAGAAAGTTCTCAATAACGTCTCTCTCTGGATCAAAGATATCATCATTAACTTCCGGTGAAGTTAAGTTGGTATGAGAAGTAAGAGAAGAAGTGGGATTGCCACTTGGATGATTTATAGCAAACAAATTTTCACGATATTCCTCATGTGAAACATTATAGACATCAATCATGTTGATTGATTCTTGATGAGGTTCGTTTGAATAGCATGAAGTGTCATGTCTCATATTCAATATTAGTCTTTCATTACTGTCACGAAGAATCATTTCTTCTCCATGAACGTCAATTAAAGCACGAGCGGTCCGTAAGAAAGTCTACCCAAGATGAGGGGGACTCGCGGATCGATCTCATAATCAACAATGACAAAATCAGTAGGAAATGTAAACTTTCCAACAGGAACAAAGACATCTCTTGCAATTCCTTTCGGAGTGCAAATATCATGGTTAGCAAGTTCAAGGGTCATTTGGGTGGAAATAAGCTCGGGTAATCCTAACTTTTTCTACACCGAGAGTAGCATCAAGTTTATGCTAGCACCTAAATCGGCTAGGGCTTTGCACTTGAGCTCACTAAAACCACACGAAATGAGAAATTTCCCAGGGTCACCTAGCTTTTCGGGCAGCTTCTTAAGGATAACCGCTAAGCAATTTTCATTGAGGGGTATATTTGCCAATTCAATAAGTTTCTCCTTGTTGGAAAGGAGAGACTTAAGAATTTTTTGTTATTTCGGGATTAGAATCAAAGCATCGGCAAGAGATATATTGATGTGAAGTTGTTTGAACATTTGCCAAAATTTGTAGATTTTGACTTCATTTTTTTCTTTTTGTTTCTCTTGGTTCATTCTTGACGGATAAGGGATATGAGGATAACGAGGATCCCTTTGGTGAATCACAAAGTTTCTTTGAGAATGAGGTTTAGCTTTTTGGATGAGAGGAGGTGGGACCTTAATGGTATACTCATCATGTCCCGGGTCCATTAAAATCTCCTTTACACGTTCATCCTCCTCCAGATTAATGAATGGAGGAGGCATTGGAACGGTAGGTCCATCAAGAACAAGTCCACTTCGAGTGGTAATGGCTTTTAATTCACCCTTCGGGTTAGCAACGGTGTTGCTAGGGAGAGATCCCGTACCCGAAGTAGAAGTGGTGTTCATTTAGAAAAAGCTAGCCATCATGTTCTTAAGCTCGTTTGTTTGATTTGACATTGAAGCTTGAATTGAAGATTGCATTTCATTCCTTAACTCATTTTTCACATTGTTAATTTGAGCTTGCATGGCTTTTATATTAACATCATTCATTTTCTTAATTTTCTCCAATTCACTTAAAGGAACACTTTGATTTTGTTGAATTGGAGCTTGATAATTTGCATTTTGATTGAAATTGTTTCCTCGGTTATATCCTTGAGGTTGGCTAAAACAGTTTTGATTATTTTGCCCGTTTTGTTGAACAAAACCCGGTGGTCTTGTTTGATTAGCCACACCTGGAGGACGATAACCGGAATTACCCTGATTGTAGTTACCCGCTGCTGCTATCCTTAAATATTATCCCGATATTCCTAGAAAGTGTTGCCATCGGCGGCGAGACACTGATAATAAGGATGAGCACCACCGCAAGTAACACAAATCTCCTCAACAGCTTTTACGGAAGCTGGAGGTGGGGTTGCTTGAAATTGTTTAAGAATAGCCGTCATAGCGGTAGTCACAACACTCGTTTGCTGATTTACTGCATGAGTAAGTTTGGCTATGTCGGAAGAATAAGAATTACCTTTACTTGATTTCAGTTAAGAAAAAATCGATTTGTTTCATGAATTGCGGACCTTGGATTTGTTTTTGATAATTGTCAACACATCTTGAGTACTTCTTTCTAAAAGATTGCCACCGGTGGTGAAATTCAAGGAATCTTGGTCGGCCGGGTTCAAGGCATTGTAGAAAGTATCAAGTTGGTGCAATTCGGTGAAACCATGATGAGGACAAGCATGAAGGAGATCTTTGTATCGGTCCCATGCCTCATGAAACGATTCATCAAACCGTTGTTGAAAATTAGAAATTTCATTTTGATGGTTTGTCATTCTTGAGGGGGGAAAGAATTCGTTAATGAATTTGGAAACAAGATCCTCCCAAGTGAGAATAGAATGAGGGGGTTCTTTTTCGAGCCAACGACGGGCTGCCCCCGCAAGAGAGAAAGGAAAAAGCATGAGCTTAATCGCTGAATTCGGCACATCCTTGTATTTGATTGTGGAGGTTATTTTGTTGAACCAACGGATGTGGTCATGAGGATTGTCTTTCTCAAGTCCGAAGAATTGGTCCGAAGTCATCATATTAATGAGACTATGCTTGAGCTCGAAATGCTCAGCAAGAATTGGTGGAACCACGATTGCCTCCGCATAACCCTCGGTGGGTGCACGGAGCAATTCCGCCATAGTACGTTGATCGGCCATCGTAACTACGGGTGATTCTTCAAGAGCGAACGGTTCGACTCTTTGATTAGAACGTCTACGGTTACGACGTTTCGGGTTTGAAGTGGTTGGATTAGAAGAAGAATTACCAACGAGATTAGAAGAAGAACGAGTGCGCATGCACTAAAAAGATTAAAAGAAAAATATTTTTGGTTTTTCAATTTATTTCACAATTTATTTTAATGGACAAAACGAGATCGAATAACTTAAACCAATAATCGACAAGCTTCACGGTAGCTCTTTAAAAGAAAAACACACAAAGGAGCGGAGGAGTAGGAAAGCGCGAAGCTATTAAAAACCTTTCTCCTTTAGGGTCGTAGTTCCTCGGAACAACCCTCCTTAAACCCCTCTTATAGTTTGTTAAACTTTTAAAGGTGAGCCGTACGTCGCAAGTGACACAAAGGCAAGTTTTGAATCTTTTGTTCGGGAACTTATTATGATAATGCTCAAGATGCAAGCATTATATTGATGATGATTTTTATTTCTTGATTAAGGACAATTTTTTTATGTTTTTGATTTTTTCTTGATTTTATCTTATACTAATACTAATAAAAGAAAATGAAAAATATTTTTGTGTTTTTTATATTTTTAATAAAGAAAATATTCACAAACGGGAATAATAACTTCACAAGGGAAGGGTCTTCAAAAACTAATCTTCAAACGAAACGATAATCGATTACACCTCCCCGGCAGCGGCGCCAAAATGATAACTCTTAAAACTAACCTTTTTGTATATATAAATTATAATAAATATAATAAATATATAAGGATAATTTCAAGATTATAATTCAATTATAGTACGATAAGTATTCCGAAAGATTCAAATCGATTACTTTTATCCAAAGTAAGATCAAAAATCCCCCGGGTCGTTCTTCCCGTCGAGGTGCAAATTGAAAATCGAAGACGTTTGTGATCGCGCGTTTGAATGGTTAAAGGATTTTTGGATTGATTATCTAATTTCTAAGATTAAAATGCAAAAACGAATAAGGGAAAACTAAAAACGAAGGCTTAAAGGGTTTAAACTTAAAAACAAGACGGGAACAAAAAAAACGCGACTTTAAAAAAAACTAAATTATCAAAAACTAAACCTAAAATGATTTTTAAAAATTTTCTAATCCTAAATGACTTAATTAAAAGAAATATTAAAGAAAATCCTAAAACGAGAGCTTCTAAATTTGAAAAACGAAGAAAACGAGAACGGGGTTCGAAACCCGTTCTTTAAAAAACGAAATTTTGCAAAAATAACCCTACGAGTGCCAAACTAATTTTCCTAGGTTCTATTTGATAAAAGAAAATTTTGAAAAAAAGAATTTTATTTTTTTGACTTTTTAATAATTTATTATGAATTAAAAACGATTTTAAAAAGAAAAATTAATTAAAAATATTAAACTAATGAGGAAAATTATGAAAAAATACAGAAAAGTAGATTAAGACATGCTAGATTTGGGAAAAATAAAAGCTGGAAAAGACAGCTTATAAATAAGCTGCTATAAGCAGAAAATGGCTTATAAGCTAAAAAGGACCAAAAGTGTATATAAACCAAATGGTACCAGTTATGACCAGATGGTCCTACTGGTACCGATGGTTAGTGTGTGTGCAAGGTGAGACGTGTGTGTGCTATAAAGGAGGTCACAAGGTCGAATCCTTGTGGCTTCCTTTTTGGAAAATATTTTTTTTCTTTTTTTTAAAACTTATAAAACTAGAGAAAATAAGCAATATTAACAAAGGAAACTTTTTTATAACTTAAAAATAAGCAGGAAAATAAGCTGAAAAGTAGGGGCAGTTTACACTATTTTTAACTAAGGCCCTAAAAAGCTAACTGATTGGCTACTTTATGGACAAATAAGCAAATGCTAACAACTAAATAAGCAACACAGTTAAACTACTAAACCTAAGAAGCTATTCTAAGCAAAAATAATCACAAAGGATAAAACCAATAAGCCAGTACAAGCAATAAGCACTAGGGGCTTAACTGGATACCAATGGGCCTAGGGACAAACTTGGGGCTTAATTTTAAGCACAAAAAATGATCTTTAGGCTTAATCAGGCATAAGAGCTTAAACCTAGGCTTATGGGCTTTCTAGAAAAGCAAAGAACACAAGGCTTAAATCAAAAATAAACAAGAAAGAAAGGCTGAAAAGTAGGCTGTCACAAAGATATGCAGTTTAGAAAAGACAAAGGGGCATAAGCAGACCTAGTAATAAGCTACAAAATAAACTTCAAATTTAAAAGCAAGTTAAAACAGATGGATAACACCTAACAATGAGCTTGTGCTCAAAAGTTCAAAAGCTGAAAACAGGTTTAAACATCTGATAAATTGATTTGAAAAATGACAGTTTTTTAAACTAAATAACCTTAACAAAACTATGACAGATTTTTTTGGTATAAAAACACAAAACTAAAACACTCTATTCCTACTGCATTGATACTTAAAAATGAACACAAAAACTAGACTAAAAGCTGGTTTAAACAATCTCTCTCAATGAGCACTATCAAAACTGTTTGATCCAACAGTTTTTAAAGACAACATAAAAAAAACTTAAAACAACTTTAAGACTTGAAATCTTGGAAAAATCTCTTAAAAACAGCTTACTAAAGGTGGCCAAAAGAGACCAAGTGACCCAAAGTGGGTTTTTACCCACTTTGAACCACTATGCCAAACACCCCTTAAGATTTGCAAAGTCAAATTTTAAGCTGATTACAAGGAGTTTAAGCAAGGGTTTTGAACACAAATGGCAAACAAACAACTATTGAGCAAAAATAGGCAAGTAGCAAACAAAAATAAGCACTCAAATAAGCATTTAAGAAAATGGCAGTATCCAAAGCAAGTAAAACAGTTTTAAAGCAAAACTCATGTAAATGACAAATAAGCAAAATATTAAGATAAATAAGCAATAAGACAACAATATTAAGCAAGATAAGCAGAAATATAAGCAAATAAGCAGATGAATAGTAAAATAAGCAAAAAAATATAAAAAGTAAACTTACAAAGGGTCCAAGCTTTTGGCTAAACAATAAGCTTTCCAAAGCTTATAAACCAGTCCTAAGTGCTTACCATAAGCTCTAAACCAAGGCCATCCTTAATTCACCTTGCTCCTTGCTTGATTTCTTTTTTTTATATTTTTGTGATTTTTTAGTTTTTGACAGAAAGTTAAAAAAGGTGTTTATATAAGCTTCAAAAGACTCCAAAGCTTATACAAAAACTGATAAAACAGTATTTGAACACAAATAAGCTTAAATGACAAGAATTAAAGAAAGCTTAAAAATGACAAGTAATTTAAAAACAAGTATTTAAAAGACAAGAAATTAAATGACATAAAATGTAAATTGCAATATATTAAAAGTTGGTGCAAATTTGGTTACAAGCTTTTGACTCTAACACAAAAATTCAACAAAACTGAAATAAGCTAACTAGGGTCCTATTTATACTAAGTCTTGAGTCCTTGGTGTGTTTCTTCGTAGAGACAGTTGAGGAGTGTGCTTCTTGTGTGAGTATAAGCTCAAAGTCATCTTGGCCCTTCTTTTTTTTCTTTGTGCCCAAGCAAAATCATCAAGACCCTTGATCGTTTGTAGCCAATGGGCTGTTTAGGGATTGCCAAGGTGTCATTGGCAGCTTGTGAGGTGGGGTGAGGGTATTTGAGAGGGATGTATTGGACTGTAGTTGCAGGTGAGGACAAAGAGACAGTGAATAGTGTTAATGGGGTTTTGGCGAGTTGTTCTGTTTTGAGTTGGGACAGGGTAAGGGTTTTAGAACTTGGCAAAAAGAACCCCTCAACAAGTATGAGTTGTTCGCAGTAATGGTCCTTGTGGTGTATAATAGGTTTAAAGGTTTTGCCAAGATAGGTCCTCAAGGGTGATAAGTGATATTACATTGAAGGTCCATAACAGGTTTGGGGATTTGACAAAAGAGGCCCTTCACTGTGTATGTTGGTGTTTCAAAGTTAGTCCCTTAAGGACTAACGAAGGTAAAAGGGTTAAGGGTTGAGGAGGCTAACTCGGTTAAGTCCAAATGGGTCACATGTATGTTTAACTATTTTTGGTTTTGGGCCTATTAGGCAGTTTTGGACCGGTTTGATAATAAAAATGGGAATTGGGCCTAGTGAATATATGAAAGGTATTTGGGCCCATTTGGTCTTCAATATATATACTAATGGGCTGACCCGGCCCATTAGATGGGTTCGGGTGGGTCCAATAAGTATTCTTCGGTTACGGCTTCGGCTTTGACCGTTGACTTTGTCGGGGTTGACTTTGACTTTGACTTTTGTTGTCTTTGGCTTTGATTTGACTTTGTCTTTTCCACACATTTCCATTTCGTGCTCGGTTTTGTCCGTTTTTGCTTATTTTTCTCGGCCTTCTCGGATATCCCATTTCCTGCACAATATAAATGAAAACATACAAATACAAATGTATTTTTGGTACGTTTTTGGTCATTTAAGTCCGGTTTTAATGGAAAATGGTATGTGTAATTAAGCACATACCAACAACCAACTCTTAATCACACAAGCAAATGCAACGACACCCGCACACGACCTAGTCCAGTTATTGTCCCAATTTAATCATCCAATTCCAAAACAATCTTCACGTTTGATGCATAGTGTTTTAGACGCGTTGTACAATTACCCAAAATAGTTTAGTGGTGTGATGGTTGACGACTTAACTCCACAATCATATCAATCTCATTCCCCGATAATACATACTTATACTATTTAGAGAAAATAGATAAGTAATATAAATAAATATTTATAATTAATAATTATAAATATATTTCGACAAGTCCATTCGGTAAACCTTAGACACTTCAAAATAATCATTATACGGTTGAAAATGAAACGTTTACTCATAATAAACACATTAGAGAAGTTTCGAGAAAAAATATATTTTTCGTCTTTTAGTGAATTTATTAAATAAATAAAATAATTAAATATTATTTTATTATTTAAAATCAAAAATTATGTTTTTTAGAAAATTTCTAAGTATAAACTTTTTGTGAAATTTTGACATGACCCGTACGTTTATACAAAGTTTTCCAAGGTTTCAAACTTTATTTTCAACAATTTTACACAAATTCGACACTTTTCGACAAAATTCCAAAATCTCAATCTTTAACGCTTACCAACACTATTTCCCCAAAATATCATTCAATATCACTTCGTAAATACATTTCCACTTTCAAAAGTCCGTCAAAATTCTCATAACTACTAAATATCCCTTATTGGGCTTTAAGGCCCAACGAGGGTCCATTAGGACATTTATAAGTCCAAAATATAATCCAAGTCCAAAACCAAAGTCCATTTACATATACTAATTTTCCAGTTTAGGAACGTCACCTGAAAAGCATGATAAAAAGGGTCAACTATTAAAAAATAGTTGGTGAGCTCACAGGATTATGTACACAAAATATTTTAAT
>BQNB010025993.1:24893-59054 GCA_026074375.1 Tanacetum coccineum
CAACTCTGCTCCTCTATCTAGTAAGCATAGCATCATGAGGTGTAGGTGATACATGCCTCTCGGGTATCTCAGTATCTGACTTTGAATCATTTGAACATAGAAAAGGTGAAACCATAGCTTCTCTAGAAACGGGAGGTGGTGAACTCTTCGATGGCTTAACCTCTGACGATGAATGAGTATCAAGCTTGAGCACCCCGGTGGGTGAGGCAACTACAACTGCCTCCACCACTGGTGCAATCGGGACCTCAACAGAAATAGAACCGATAAGGATAACTCGCGGAAAATAGGATCCCACACTCTCGACTGATACGTCCGAAGAAATAGAAATAACCGAAGCTGCCATAACCTACACAAGCAAGAGTTTATATAAATCCCCTTTATATTAAACCATGCCAATGCGTGCAATGCAGGAAAAATATAGATGTAAGGTATAGTCATGGCAAAATTATACGTAATATGATTATGGAAGTGTATTATATTTAATACCCGAATACTTATCGATAGTAATTATATACGTAAGCAAGTAAACACATAGGATCACATACTGGTTATATACCAGACCTAAATATACTACCTGGTTCTCTATAACCTTGGCTCTAGATACCAATCTGTCCCACCCCCAAACGAGGTCTAGACGGAAACACGTGTCCGGGGAGTGACGTCATAATATTCATCACACAAGATACAAAGAATGACCTCTAAGGGTACGTTTGAAAATCCAACATCGTTGCATTAATTTAAAATAGTTAAGGTTTTACATAAGTTTAAAGATAATATGCGGAAGCCAACAAAAGGTTTTAAAGTTTGACAACGATGTTAACAGGGATAATAATAATTCTTGAAAATCAGTCCAATGCAAGGGAACACCATAAAGCAAGCAAAGACATCCACAACTAAGCACCTGAGAAAAACATGCTAAAACGTCAACATAAAGTTGGTGAATTCATAGGTTTGAATTTAGTATTAAAAGTGGACCACAAGTTCACAGTACGCACGTGACAGTTATAACAGATACAACTTCACATAAAAAGTATTTACTGTTGCGCTAAGCTCATGACACCGAAGCTCAATTAAAAGGAAGCATATTATATGCCAAACAAGAATTAATTCTCCTAAAGGTATCTGACCAATATCACCTAGTGAAATCTACATGGTATATATCAGTTTATCGGGAGCCCCGTGGGTAGTGAGCGCTACTCACCCAGATAGGGATAATTAGTCCCAATAGATCTATTTACAACATTCGCGCTTACTTAACCAGTACAGTCGGTTAAGCAATTGACGATTCATGATAATTCGAGCATTAGTGGTCTATTCGCTACTTAGGCAACACGTAATCAGGAAAAGGCAACGTAAAGTAACTGTGTCCATAGTTTAAAAGCAAGCAATGTTTCTCACCCCAAAATAGTAAAGGAAAATTAGTAAACCGTGGGGCTATGAACTCACCTTAGCAAGATGAGCAAGTGATAATCACGCAAGAAAAGATGGTATAGAAATCTAGCCGCGACCTAGAATAATAACGCGTCTTAGAAACACGGAAAGTATGCCAAGAAATGGACAATATGTTCATCACCAAAAGACATCCATGTGTGTTTTTGAGCTTTGACTTTAATTAACAAAACGTGACTAAATAAAATTATAGAGTTTGTCGTTAAGTTTCGGCGTTTAACCAAAAAGTACTATTTTTAGTAAGTTTTTTTTTGGGAAAGTTTTTAATTTCGGGACATTAATACCGTCCCCTATATTTGCTTGATCCATATTTCCTTAAGTGTACTAGAGAAATCTAAACGTTTAACTTCTATATCCATCTTGCTAAAATTCACCAAACTTACTATTTTTAGTAACCTTCAACGCTTTTCCTAAATTATGTTAACGACGTCTTTAAATGATACTAATCAATATATATGTGTTACTATATGTTTCGCTAGTGTTTTAAAATCTCAAAATATCTCGAAAGTGTCCGAAAACCCATTTTACTATTCACATCGGCAACTATTCATTTGGTTTTGTCGAAAAATGTTTCAAGTTTCATTTGGCTATAACTTGGCCGTTTTAAGTCCAATTTTAATGTGCGATATATGAAAAACTATCTATTCGAAACGAGCTCTCCAAAAACTACTTTTACGCCTAATGAAAACATTCCTAAGTCGCTCAAAACCTCAAAACCATTTCGGATCAGCAACATCATTTTTCACAAACGCTTCTAAAAATCACACCAAACTTCACAATAGTGCGTAATCTAACCTAATCTGCATTCACAACTAATCCACAACAAAACCACACCTAAGACTAACCTAATCCCTTCATTTCTATTGTTGCAACTCTCATTCAACTCTCATCTCACCAAGAACATAATATTTAACTAGTGAAACAAAGTAACATCATTATTTATAAAATCTTGTTTTATAATCTTTCAAAAATTAAAACACAACATATGGATGTATGGATCTTGAACATATATGAAAGAACATAAGTAAACCACAAGAAAAGATCAAGACACTTACAAGAATGAAGAACAAGTAGAGAAATCACAAGATCTATACCCAAAATTACTAGATCTATAAAACCCAACAACAAATCTTGAAACCCTAACTTAGATCTTGAAGAAAAACCTTTAAATCAAAGAACCAATACTTGCAAACACCTTAGGTAACCTTAGAAATGAACTTGGAATGAGTGAATCTTGAAAGAAATCAAAACTATGGAAAGTATATGTATGTATGTGTGTGCCGTGAGCAAGAGGAGAGAAAAAGAGAGAGTTGTGTGATTTTTGAGGCTATGAAATGAGAATGAAACCCTAAGTTATGAGAATGCAAGGTATTTATAGGAAAAGGCTAGGTTAAGGGCTCATGACTAGTCAAAGATATGTAACCAAATGGCTAAGTGACCAACACACACCAAAGGTGTGTGTGGTTGGGTTCGGACACAAACACAAGCCACAAGGGGAGGGGGTGTTCAAGCTTAAATCACTAGTTGCTAAATTAAATCAAATGCTTAGTGGAGTTGTGGTCCTTCATGGGTGAATGAAGACAAAGAGGTGTAAGAATCACATGTTCATGCATGGAAGATGAATACAAAGGTGTCACTATCTTGCATGTGATGGTGTTTTATTTTTGAAATTCAAAATAAGGATAAAAGATGCTCTTTGATTTAATTAAGTGTGTGTATGCGTGTGTTTTGAGTAGAGGGGGAGGGATGAACGAAATTTTTGGCTTATGAACATGAGATGGACGATAACTAAAGTTTACACGAAAAGATTTTGGGTTTTCGGGGTTCCGTTAGGTCAAAAACGCGAAAAACGCAATTTAAACGTTAAAGCGTAAAAATAAATACCGGGAGTGATCGTAAACTACAAAACACTTAGAAAAGATAAAATAACTCATATAATATCTAAACTAATCAAAATCCGAAGTCGAAACGCGTCCGATGACGTTTTTCAGATTTACGCGGGTTAACTTCCCGGTAAAATGCCGGATTCAAACGTGACGTATAAAAATAAAAAATAATGATCGGAATAGTTTAAATTATTGACCTAAATTTTTCGAGGTGTGACATTCTTCCCCCGTTAAAGAAGATTTTTCCTTAAAGCTTAAGATGTTGGTTCAGGATTAACGAAAAGGTGAGGGTACTTTTTCTTCATTTGGTCTTTGCGCTCCCAAGTAAACTCGGGCCCTCGTCTCGAATTCCAATGGACCTTCACGATTGGAATGCGGCTTTGCTTTATCCGTTTAACTTCTCGATCTATAATTTCAACTGGTTCTTCAATGAAATGGAGCTTGTCATTAATCTGGATCTCTTATAATGGAATAGCTAGTGGTTCGTCTACGAAACACTTCTTTAAATTGGAAACATGGAAAGTGCTATGAACTCGGCTCAATTGCTCTGGGAGTTCAAGTCGATACACAAGCGTTCCTACTTTGTTAAGAATCTTGAAAGGTCCAATATAACGAGGGTTCAACTTCCCCGTTTGCCAAAACGTATCACTCCTTTCCATGGTGACACTTTCAACATGACCTTATCTCTAACCTCAAAATCCAATGGCTTACGTCTCCTGTCGGCATAGCTCTTCTGTCTATCTCGTGTAGCTTGAATACGCTTCTTAATCTGAATGATCTTCTCAGATGTTTCATGAACAATTTCCAAACCAGTGAGCTGAGCGTCTCCAACCTCGGCCCAACAAATAGGCGATCGACATTTTCGGCCGTAGAGAGCTTCAAACGGTGCAACTTTGATACTCGTGTGATAAGTGTTGTTGTAGGAAAACTCCACCAAATGTAGGTATTTATCCCAACCTTTCCCAAAATCAATCACACATGCACGTAGCATGTCCTTCAAGGTTTGGATGGTTCTCTCACTCTGACCATCAGTCTGTGGATGGTAAGCCGTACTCATATCCAATTGAGTACCTAAGGCTTCGTTCAACGATTTCCAGAAATGAGAGGTAAACTTACTGTCTCGATCAGAAATAATCGAAACTGGCACTCCATGCCTCGAGACTACTTCCTTCAAGTATTGTCTCGTCAACTTCTCCATTGAGTCGGTTTCCTTTATTGGTAAGAAATGAGCAGACTTTGTGAGTCGGTCTACAATTACCCAAATTGTATCTTGACCAGACGTCGTCTTTGGCAGCTTAGTAACGAAATCCATAGTAATGTTTTCCCACTTCCATACTGGGATCACAGGTTGAACCAACAAACCGGATGGTTTTTGGTATTCGGCCTTGACTTTGGCACATGTCAAACATTTACTGACGTAGGTGGCAATCTCAGCCTTCATATTCGGCCACCAATACAGCTTCTTTAAATCTTGGTACATCTTGTCCGATCCAGGATGTACCGAATACTTTGACTTATGCGATTCATTCATAATCAACTCTCTTAAGTCACCAAAACAGGGTATCCAACTTCTCCCATTCAAGCATAACGTTCCATCAGCACGTTGCTCAAGCTTCTTATCTTTTGTTTCATAATTCTCCTCCTTTCTCGCCTCAACCTGAGCTTCTAAGATCTGCACAGGGAGGTTCAGACCAATCGTCAAAACTAAAGCTCGAACTCGTAGTGGCTTATTCTGTTCCTTTCGGCTCAAGGCATCCGCCACCACGTTCGCTTTTCCCGGATGATAACGAATCTCGCAGTCGTAGTCGCTCAACAGCTCCAACCATCTACGTTGTCTCATGTTCAACTCTTTCTGATCTAGAATATGTTGCAAACTCTTATGATCAGTGAACACAACGCACTTTGTGCCGTACAAATAATGTCTCCACATTTTGAGAGCAAACACTACAGCTCCAAGCTCTAAGTCATATGTAGTGTAATTCTTCTCATGAATCTTAAGTTGGCGTGACGTGTAGGCTAAGACCCTCTCCCTTTGCATCAAAACTGCGCCTAATTCTTTACGAGAAGCATCACAGTAAACCATGATGTTTCATTACCTTCGGGTAAAGCCAAAATCGGTGCACTACACAACTTCTGCTTCAACAGTTGAAATGCAACTTCTGCCTTTTCACTTCAATAAAACTTCATGTTCTTTTGAGTCAGCTTTGTCATAGGCTTGGCAATTTTTGAGAAATATTCGATAAATCTTCGGTAATAGCCAGCAAGACCTAGAAATTGACGAATCTCTGTCGGAGTCTTGGGCGATGCCCAATCCTTGATTGACTCAATCTTAGCTGGGTCCACGTGAATGCCATCACTATCAATCACGTGACCAAGAAATTGTACCTTTGACAGCTAAAATTCACACTTCGAAAACTTGGCGTACAATTCCTCCTTCTTAAGCAACTCCAGGATTAACTTAAGGTGTTCTGCGTGCTCTTCTTCGCTCTTGGAGTAGATCAAGATGTCATCAATAAAAACAATCACGAATTTATCTAAGTACGGTTTGCACACCCGATTCATCAGATCCATGAATACCGCCGGTGCGTTGGTCAGTCCAAACGGCATCACTTGAAACTCATAGTGACCGTAGCGAGTCCTAAACGCTGTCTTTGGAATGTCTTCCTCTCGAACTATGAGTTGATGATAACCAGATCTCAGGTCGATCTTAGAGTAGACGCTTGATCCTTGCAACTGATCAAACAGGTCGTCGATTCTTGGAAGTGGATATCGATTCTTCACAGTCAGCTTGTTCAGCTCACGGTAATCGATACACATCCGAAAAGATCCATCTTTCTTTTTGACAAATAAGACCGGGGCTCCCCAGGGTGAGGAACTCGGTCTTATAAATCCCTTGTCAGAAAGTTCTTGCAGTTGAGCAGACAATTCTTGCAGTTTCGACGGTGCTAATCTATACGGTGCGCGTACCACATGTGCAACACCTGGGACCAAGTCGATTTGAAATTCAACTTGTCGCGATGGTGGTAATCCACGCAAGTCTCTGGGAATACCTCCAGAAAGTCCCGTACATTCGGCATGTCCTCAAGTCGCTTCTCCTCCGACTTGTCCTCGATTTCATTCTGCATCACTTATGCCAGAAAAATTAGGCAACCTCTCCTAATATATTTCTGAGTTCTAGTGCACGATGTAATGCTCAACTTCAACTTCTCTCCTTTGCCGTCTCTATCACCTTGAACTATCAAAACTTCATCTCCATATGGAATTCGCACGATCTTCTCATCACAAACGATTACCGCATGATGGTTCGCTAACCAATCCATGCCGATGATGACGTCAAAACTACCAAGTTCTATTGGCATTAGGTCAATATTGAATGGGTGACCTAACAATCCTAACGTACAACCTTTAAGTATGGTATTAGTTTTAGAGATTCTTTCGTCAGCTAACTCAACAGCATAGCTAACGTTTAAGGTATCGGGGGTTATATCAAGCAAGGTACTAAAAGTAGTCGACACGAAACTTCTATCAGCACCTGACTCAAATATGATAGAAGCATAATGGTTATTGAGAAGAAACGTACCCTTGAGGCCTACACACTCGGTTCATCAGATCCATGAGTACCGTTGGTGCATTAGTCAGACCAAAGGGCATTACTGTGAACTCGAAATGTCCATAACGAGTTCTAAACGCAGTCTTTGAAATGTCATCATCATGCACTCTCAGCTGGTGGTATCCAGACCTAAGGTCTATCTTAGAGAAGTATTGTGATCCTTGAAGTTGATCGAACAGATCGTCTATCCTAGGGAGTGGATAACGGTTCTTAATGGTCAACTTGTTCAATTCTCTATAATCAATGCACATCCTAAAGGAACCATCCTTCTTCTTAACAAATAATACCGGTGCTCCCCAATGCGACGAGCTTATGAAACCCTTGTCCTGGAGTTCTTTGAGTTGACCCGACAACTCCTCCATTTTAGAAGGTGCCAATCGATAGGGAGATTTCGCGACTGGTATTGCTCCAGGGACTAACTCAATCCAAAATTTGATTTCCCGAATAGGAGGTAATCCTGGTAGGTCATCCGGAAACACCTCGGGAAAATCTCTCACCACTGCCATCTCTTTTTGTTTATGTTCCTTTGCACTCATTAAATGTCTCACTTTCTCTTCTAGTCTTTCTCCTAGCACTCCAAGCACCTTTCCATCTAGTAGTGGCATCCTTTTTTCCAACGTACTTTCTCATGACAAATTATTTTAGCCTTATGATTAGACAACCAATCCATACCTATAATCACATTAAAACTCCCATGCCCGAATGGTATCAAATCGATGTCAAAGATATGACCCTCGATTTCTAGTTTGCAACTCTTAATAACCTTATTAATCTCTACTAGCTCCCCGCTAGCTATCTTAATCTCATATCTAAAACCTAATTCACTGGGCTCTATTCCTAACAGAGGTTTAAAAGTAGTGGAATCAAAGTTATAGTCGGCACGGGAGTTAAATAAGGTAGTGGCAAAATAATTGTTTAAAGTAAACGTACCCGTCATAATGTTCGGATCCTAGCGAGCTTCCTCTGCTCCCAACATGAATGCCCTACCCCTAGCTTGGTTCCTTTGGTTTCCACGACCCTGACCCCCGTTATTAGCAACAACTTGGTTTGGACGGTTTCCTCCCGGTCCTTGTGCTCTATTGAATCTAGGACATGCCGGTTTGAGATGGTTGGTACTCCCACATTCATAGCATGCTCCACGAACAGGTGCTGGATTCCTTACATTTACTGGGTTCACATTCCTAGGCACAACTCTACAATCCTTTGCAAAATGACTCGGGCGGTTATAGTTGAAGCATGTGCGACAAGGCCCTTCGGGTGCATGGTAGGAGTTGCAGGTGGTACACTTGCGACAAGGCCCTTCGTATTCTCTTTTCCTACAGGGTTTGCGGTTATAGCAAAAGCGTTTCTAGTTCTAATCCTCTTATTATCATCCCTACCATTCTTATCCTTTCTAGGTTCTCCCACATTTCCACTTTTCTCAACCTTCTTAATTGACCCATTCCTAACAGCCTCATCGGTCAGTGCACCAGAAATCTGCACAGCCTTCTGCATAGTCTTTGGCCCCATTGCTGTGTCACACCCCCAAACGGGGCCTAGTCAGAAACGGGGGCGTGACGTCATAATACACATCACACAAGATACAAAAAACGACCTCTATGGGTACGTTTAAAATCCAACATCGCTGCATTGATTAAAATAGTTAAAGTTTTACATAGGCCCAACGATAATATGCGGAAGCGAATAAAAGGTTTTAAAGTTTGACAATGATGTTAACATAGATAATAATATTTCTTGAAAATCGGTCCAATGCAAGGCAACACCAACAAGCAAGCAAAGACATCCATAGCTAAGCACCTGAGAAAAACATGCTAAAACTGTCAACATAAAGTTGGTGAATTCATAGGTTTAAATTTAATATTAAAAGTAGACCACAAGTTCACAGTACGCACGTGACAGTTATAGGAGATACAACTTCACATAAAGCATTTACGTTTGCACTAAGCTCATGACACCGAAGCTAAATTTAAAATAAAGCATTTTATATGCCAAATAGTATTCCTCGCCCTAAAGGTATCTGACCAGGATCACCTATTGACATTCCGACATGATATATATCTGTTTGTTCGGACCTCCGAAACTAGTAAGCGCTACTTACCCGGATAGGGATAATTAGTCCCAATAGATCTATTTACAACATTCACGCTTACTTAACCAGTACGATTGGTTAAGCAATTGACGGTTCATGATAATTCAGGCATTAGTGGTCTATTCGCTACTTAGGCAACACATAATCAGGAAAAGGAAACGTAAAGTAACTGTGTCCATAGTTTAAAAACAAATAATGTTTCTCACCCCAAAATAGTAAAGTAAAAGTAGTAAAACATGAGGCTATGAACTCACCTTAGCAAAAATGAGCAAATGATAATCACGCAGGTAAAAGATGATATAGAAATCTAGCAGCGACCTAGAATAATAACGCGTCTCAGAAACACGAAAAGTATGCCAAGAATTGCACAATATGTTGATCACCAAAAGACATCCATGTATGTTTGCTTTAGTTTGATTATCAAATCATGACAAAAAACAATCATATAGTTTTTTGTTAAGTTTCGGCGTTTAACCAAAAATTACTAATTTTAGAAAGTTTATATTTTAGGAAAATTTTTAGTTTCAAAACGTTAATACCGTCACCTATATTTATTAAGTTTCCATATTTTCAAAACGCACTAACTAGCCTTAATCGCTTAACTTCTATGTCCGTTACGGTAAATTTTTACCAAACTTACTATTTTTAGTAACTTTCTCGCTTTTCCTAAAATATGTTAACGACGTCTTTAAATAATACTAATCATTAGATATGTGTTACTATATATTTTGCTAGTGTTTAGAAAGTCTAAAAATGTCTGAAAACTCATTTTACTATTCACATCAGCACACTATTCATCCGGTTTTGTCAAAAAATATTTCAAGTTTCATTTGGCTATAACTTGGTCGTTTTAAACCCAATTTTAATGTGCGATATATGAAAAACTATCTATTCGAAACGAGCTCTCCAAAAACTACTTTTACGCCTAATGAAAACATTTTTTGGTCGACCAAAACGCTAAAACAAATTTGGGACAGCAAACACTTTTTGTCAAAAACACAACCAAAATCCACCCAAACTTCACAATAGTGCCCAATCTAGCCTAATCTCCATTCACAACTAATCCACAACAAAACCACACCTAAATCTAACCTAATCCCTTCATTTCTATTGTTGGAAATCTCATCTCACCAAGAACATAATATTTAACTAGTGAAAACAAGGTAACATCTTTATTTATAAAATCTTGTTTTATAATCTTTCAAAAATTAAAACAAAACATATGGATGTATGGATCTTGAACATATAAGAAGAACATAAGTAAACCACAAATAAAGATTCAAGACACTTACAAGAATGAAGAACAAGTAGAGAAATCACAAGATCTATACCCAAAATAATAGATCTATAAAACCCAACAACATCTTGAAACTCTAACTTAGATCTTGAAGAAAACCCTTAAATCAAATAACCAATACTTCAAAACACCTTAGGTAGCCTTAGAAATGAACTTGGAATGAGTGAATCTTGAAAGAAATCAAAACTATAGAAAGTATATGTATGTATGTGTGTGCCGTGAGCAAGAGGAGAGAAAAAGAGAGAGTTGTGTGATTTTTGTGGCTATAAAATGAGAATAAACCCTAAGTTATGAGAATGCAAGGTATTTATTGGAAAATGCTAGGTTAAGGGCTCATGACTAGTCAAAGATATGTAACCAAATGGCTAAGTGACCAACACACACCAAAGGTGTGTGTGGTTGGGTTCGGACGCAAACACAAGCCACAAGGGGGGGGGAGGGGTGGTTCAAGCTTAAATCACTAGTTACTAAATTAAATCAAATACTTAGTGGAGTTGTGGTCCTTCATGGGTGAACAAAGATAAAGAGGTGTAAGAATCACACGTTCATGCATAGAAGATGAATACAAAGGTGTCACTATCTTGCATGTGATGGTGTTTTATTTTTGAAATTCAAAATAAGGATAAAAGATGCTCTTTTATTTAATTAAGTGTGTGTATGCGTGTGTTTTGAGTAGAGGGGAGGGATGAACGGATTTTTGGCTTATGAACATGAGATGGACGATAACTAAAGTTTACACGAAAAGATTTTGGGTTTTTGGGGTTCCGTTAGGTCAAAACGCTCAAAAAAACAAAACGCATTTAAAGTTAAAAAAGCGTAAAAATAACTACCGGGAGTGATCGTAAACTACAAAACACTTAGAAAAGATAAAATAACTCATATAATATCTAAAACTATCAAATTCCGAGTCCTGAAAACGCGTCGATGAACGTTTTTTAGATTTTACGCGGGTTAACTTCCCGGTAAAATGCCGGATTCAAACGTGACGTATAAAAAAAAAATTAATGATCGGAATAGTTTAAATTATTGACCTAAATTTTTCGAGGTGTGACATTCTTCCCCCGTTAATGAAGATTTGTCTTTAAAGCTTAAGATGTGGGTTCAGGATTAATGAAAAGGTGAGGGTACTTTTTCTTCATTTGGTCTTTGCGCTCCCAAGTAAACTCGGGCCCTCGTCTCGAATTCCAATGGACCTTCACGATTGGAATGCGGCTTCTGCTTTATCCGTTTTAATCATTCTCGATCTATAATTTCAACTGGTTCTTCAATGAAATGGAGCTTGTCATTAATCTGGATCTCTTATAATGGAATAGCTAGTGGTTCGTCTACGAAACACTTCTTTAAATTGGAAACATGGAAAGTGCTATGAACTCGGCTCAATTGCTCTGGGAGTTCAAGTCGATACACAAGCGTTCCTACTTTGTTAAGAATCTTGAAAGGTCCAATATAACGAGGGTCAACTTTCCCGTTTGCCAAAAACGTATCACTCCTTCCATGGTGGACACTTTCAACTTGACCTTTATCTCTAACTCAAAATCCAATGGCTTTTACGTTTGCCTGTCGGCATAGCTCTTTCTGTTCTATCACGTGTTGCTTGATACGCTTCTTTGAATCTGAACTGATCTTCTCACGATGTTTCATGAAACAAATTTCCAAACTAGTGACTGAGCGTCTCAACTCGCCCAACAATAGGCTCGATCGACATTTCATTTTTGGCTGTAGAGAGCTTCAAACGGTGCAACTTTGATACTCGTGTGATAACTGTTGTTGTAAGAAAACTCCACCAAAGGTAGGTGTCTATCCCAACCATTCCCAAAAGCAATCACATAAGCACGTAGCATGTCCTCCAAGGTTTTGATGGTTCTCTCACTCTAACCATCAGTCTGTAGATGGTAAGCCGTACTCATATCCAATTGAGTACCTAGGGCTTCGTTCAGTGATTTACAGAAATGAGATGTAAACTTACTGTCTCGGTTAGAAATAATCGAAACCGACACTCCATGCCTCGAGACTACTTCCTTCAAGTATTGTCTCATCAACTTCTCCATTGATTCGGTTTCCTTCATTGGTAAGAAATAAGAAGACTTTGTGAGTCGGTCTACAATTACCCAAATTGTATCTTGACCAGACGTCGTCTTTGGTAACATAGTAACGAAATCCATAGTAATGTTCTCCTACTTCCACACTAGGATCACTAGTTGAACCAACAAACCGGATGGTTTTTGGTATTCGGCCTTGACTTTGGAACATGTCAAACATTACTAACGTAGGTGGCAATCTCTGGTTTCATATTCGGCCACCAATACAGTTTCTTTAAATCCTGATACATCTTGTCCGATCCAAGATGAATTGAATATTTTGACTTATGCGATTCATGCATAATCAACTCTCTTAAGTCAGCAAAACAGGAAATCCAACTTCTATTCCTCAAACATAACGTTCCATCAGCACGTGGCTCTAGCTTCTTAATCATACTACCCAAATCTTCTGTTCCAATATTCTCTTCCTTTCTCGCCTCAACTTGAGCATTTAAAATTTGCACAGGAAGGTTCAGACCAATCGTCAAAACCAAAGCTCGAACTCGTAGTGGCTTATTCCATTCCTTTTGGCTCAAGGCATCTGCCACCATGTTAGCCTTTCCTGGATGATAACGAATCTCGCAGTCCTAGTCGCTCAACAGCTTCAACCATCTACGTTGTCTCATGTTTAACTCTTTCTGATCTAGAATATGTTGCAAACTCTTATGATCTGTGAACACAACGCATTTCGTGCCGTACAAATAATGTCTCCACATTTTGAGAGCAGACACTACAGCTCTAAGCTCTATGTCATGTGTAGTGTAATTCTTCTCATGAATCTTAAGTTGGCATGGCGCGTAGGCTATTACCTTCTCCCTTTGCATCAAAACTGCGCCCAATCCTTTACGAGAAGCATCACAGTAAACTAAGAAGTTTTCACTTCCTTTGGATAAAGCCAAAAATGGTGCACTACACAGTTTCTGCTTCAACAGTTGAAATGCAGCTTCTGCCTTTTCACTCCAATCAAACTTTACGTTCTTTTGAGTCAGCTTCGTTATAGGCTTGGCAATTTTTGAGAAACCTTTGATAAATCGTAAGTAATAGCCAGCAAGACCTATAAATTGATGAATCTCTGTCAGAGTCTTGGGCGATGCCCA
This sequence comes from Tanacetum coccineum, assembly GCA_026074375.1. Taxonomy (NCBI): domain Eukaryota; kingdom Viridiplantae; phylum Streptophyta; class Magnoliopsida; order Asterales; family Asteraceae; genus Tanacetum; species Tanacetum coccineum. The sequence continues at coordinate 38,400 of BQNB010025993.1, forward strand.
ATCCTTGATTGACTCAATCTTAGCCGGGTCCACGTGAATGCCTTCGCTATCAATCAAGTGACCAAGAAATTATACTTTTGACAGGCAAAATTCACACTTCAAAAAGTTGGCGTACAATTCTTCCTTCTTAAGTAACTCCAAAATTAACTTAAGGTGTTCTGCGTGCTCTTCTTCGCTCTTGGAGTAGATCAAGATGTCATCAATGAAAACGATCACAAATTTATCTAAGTACGGTTTGCACACCCGATTCATCAGATCCATTAATACCACCGGTGTGTTAGTCCAAATGGCATCACTTGAAACTCATAGTGACCGTAGCGTGTCCTAAATGCAGTCTTTGGAATGTCTTCCTCTTGAACTCTGAGTTGGTGATAACCAGATCTCAGGTCGATCTTAGAGTAGACTTTTGACCCTTACAACTGATCAAACAAGTCGTTGATTCTCAGAAGTTGATATCGATTCTTCACAGTCAGCTTGTTTAGTTCACGGTAATCGATACACATCAAAAAAGATCCATCTTTCTTTTTGACAAATAAGACCAGGGCTCCCCAGGTTGAGGAACTCGGTCTTATAAATCCCTTGTAAGAAAGTTCTTGCAGCTGAGTAGACAATTCTTGCAGTTCCATTGGTGCTAATCTATACGGGGCGCGTGCCACAGGTGCAGCACCAGGGACCAAGTCAATTTGGAATTCAACTTGTCGCGTAGGCGGTAATCCAGGAAAGTCTTCTGGAAGACTTTCGGAAAGTCCTGTACAGTCGGCACATCCTCAAGTCGCTTATCCTCCGACTCGTCTTCGGTTTCCTTCTTCGAAACTTGTGCCAGAAAAATTAGGCAACCTCTCTTAATATATTTCTAAGTCTTAGTGCATGATATAATGCTCAACTTTGACTTCTCTCCTTTGCCGTCTCTATCACCTTGAACTATCAAAACTTCGTCTCCATAGGGAATTCACACGATCTTCTCGTCACAAACGATTACCGCATGATGGTTCGCTAACCAATCCATGCCGATGATGACGTCAAAACTACCAAGTTCTACTGGCATTAAGTCAATATTGAATGGGTGACCTAACAATCCTAACGTACAGCCTCTAAGTATGGTATTAGTTTCAAAAATTCTCTCGTCAGCTAATTCGACACCATAGCTAACGTCTAAGGTATCGAGGGTTACATCAGGCAAAGTACTAAAAGTAGTCGACACGAAACTTCTATCGGCTCCTGAATCAAATATCATAAAAGCATAATGGTTATTGAGAAGAAACGTACCTTTGACGACATTTAAATCGGGGTTAGCGTCTCCTCCACCCAGCATATATGCTTTTCCTCTTACTTCACCAACATCATTCTTGTTTCCAGCTCTATTTCCACGGTTTTGATCTTTTAGCTTTGGGTAATCACTCATTTAGTGTCCTTGCCTTCCACACTCGAAACAAGTTAGAACTCTCTGGTTCGCTACTTGACCCCTCTGAGTAGAAGTAGTAGGATTTGTGACCTTACAATCCCGGGTTAAATGCCCAACCTTGTTACACTTCCCACATCTCACAATGCAAGGCCCTTTATGATGAAGCTTACACTTGTTACAGAGAGGCAATGTTCCATTATATGGTTTTCTCTTATTGTTGCCAGCCGTATAGGCTCTCGCCACATTTTGACCTCAAACATTTGGCCTTTTGAATGGTGGCTGCTATCTACGGCTGTCTCTCTGATTGACCTCCAATCTTCTTTTGTTCTCAGCATTCTTCACAGCATATCCCTTCAACTTTTGGTCCATTAAGTTGTTAGCAATTCGAACGGCATCTTGAAGTTTTGTAGGTTCAACAGCAATTACATTCCTTTGGATGTTATTGGGGATTCCTCCAATGAATTTCTCAACCCAATCCTCCTCCTCGAGGACCATCTTGGTGCACATCATAGTCAACTATTGAAATCTCTGAGTATAAGAAGTCAAATCATTATTCTTCACGGTCAAATTCCAAAGTTGAGATTCCATCTTTTGGATTTCATTTCTTAGGCAGTACACTTCAGCCATTAGCTTCATGAGCTCTCTCCATGACATGGCGAATGCAGCATCAGTTCCAATAGTCCTCTTATGTGAGTTACACCAAGTTAGTGCACTGTTTAACAGTGTGCAAATAGCATACTTGACTTGGTATTTCTCTGGACAATTGCTGATATGGAAAACTGTTTTCATCTTCTCAAACCACCTTATCAACCCAACAACTCCTTCCATTCCCTTGAAGTTGAGTGGTTGACACTTCATTAAGTCTTGGTAGGTACATTCTCAAGCAACAGGCCTAACATCCCTATTATTCTCATTTGGATTTCCATTTCCACCATTTCCATTCCCACCATTTCCATTATCATCATCGCTGCCATTTTGGCTTTGAATCTCAGCTTCGAGAACATTTGCAGCACGGGTCACCTCGTAAGCAGCCAACGCTTCCTCCACTCGTCGGTTAACAAGTTCTTTGATTGCCTCCGGGGTCATACCAGAACGAGTGATAGTCATGTTCTACAGCACAAGACATAGCACACGGTAAGACTCGATATGAGATATAGCCACTATAAATGGTAAATAAGGTTTATATAGAAAAATACAATAGAACATGTCTTGTCAGAACAGGTAAATAACAATAAGGATAAATACGCGAGAAAATCAAAACAAGCTTTTCATATCATATATAAAAGCATGAGTCGATTACATTCAACCCATAATGTGGAACTTGATTTATGCTAAAACTACTAACAACTGGTTCTACTATCAGACTACAATCCATACACAACATCATGGACGAAAACCTAAATGCCTCACAGTGAATGTCTCCAATCCCCTAAATCGCATCATGTTATAGTAGCGGAACCTACATATCTGCCTAAGCTCACTCTCCATAGATCCCACGCGTCGCCGAAACCTATCAACTCTCGCTCTCTCCATCATCATGGTGCCTCAAAGACTGACGTTGATCCTCTCTAAGGACGCAACCTTCTCAAGTAAACTATCTCTCTCTCCACCAGCAATCAAACCTCTCGACTCTAACTCTCTCTGTCCTGTCTTAATGTCCTCTATCCTCTGAAGTGGTATCTCTATAACATGATCATAAATATCCTGCAAACCCTCCTGAACCTGCTCCAAATGCTCTACGGCATCGGGCATAAGCATAGCATCAGGGATATCAATCCCAGCAGCTAGATCCACTCCAACCTCCGTAGTACATCTATCACTAGACTCAATCTCGTCCTCTACCTCGTCCTCTACACCAATCCTAACATCAACCTCCATATCAATACCTGCATCAACTCTAGCCTCAACATCCCTATCTATTGTAACCTCAATAGCCGTAGCATCAGCCTTAATGTCCTCTAACACATTCGTATCAATATCATCCTCAACACTATCCTCTGGTGAAATAGAATCCCTTAACCTCTTGCGAGGTGGAAGAAGATCGGCACGAGAAGGAACTAAATCTCTCGTAGCATGGATAGATGAAGTCACGGTAGCAACAGGGGACCTGCATCTCTTACGAGATGGTCCAGTAGATGACTCAAAAGAAGAATCCCCAGCTGACGACTCAGATGTCGTCGGTGGATACATAGTAGATAATGGGGGCAGACCTCCAACAGAGATAGGCCTCGCTACACCGTGGAGTCCTAGCACGTGATCGATTAACAAATCTTTGTGGTGTAGATGTATCATCATCGGTGATGTCTGGTGGTGTATGTCCGGATAAGGAATGATATGAAGATGAATAACTCGATGATGATTCGAAAGTAAAATGATCCAAGTGATGTGATGTGTACCTCAATGCTAAACGATGAGAAGGTAAAGGTCTAACCGACTTCCTTGTGATCAATTCCCTGCATGGCCCACCAAGATAAGTATGATAAAGTCGACCAATAGGAATGTCCTCCCTGGGTCGGATAAGAATGGCTCATCATCGACGAATCCCGGGCAGGGCAATAACAGGTGTAAGTAGATACTCAGATGATGGTCCAACAATAACAGATGGTATGGGTAAAATAGGAGGAGTAGGGATCTCTAGAGTAGAAGTAGTAGGTGATGATGATCGTGATGCAACTCTGCTCCTCCATCTAGTAAGCATAGCATCATGAGGAGTAGGCAATACATGCCTCTGAGGTATCTTAGTATCTGACTCTGAATCGTCTGAACACAGAAAAGGTAAAACCATAGGTGCTACAGAAACGGGAGGTGGTGAACTCTCCGATGGATCAACCTCTAATGATGAATGAGTATCAAACTCGAGCACCCCGGTATGTGAGGCAACTGCAGCCGCCCCAACCTCCGGTGCAACCAGAACCTCAACAAGAATAGAACCGATAAGGATAACTCGCGGCAAAGAGGATCACACTCTCGACTGATACGTCCGAAGAAATAGAAATAACCGGAGCTGCCATAACCTGCACAAGCAAGAGTTTATATAAATACCCTTTATATAAAACCATGCCGATGCGTGCAATGCAGGAAAAATATAGATGTAAGGTATAGTCATGGCAAAATTATACTACGTATAATTATAGAAAAAGTATTATAATTAATACTCGCGTACATATCGATAGTACTTATATACGTAAACAAGTAAGCACCTAGGATCACATACTGGTTATATGGTAGAACTAAAACATGTGATAGTTCTTGGATCATTTATAGCTCAGATTGTTTAGATCTTATATCTAGGATAATAATAACAATGAACATAAAGAATATGCATAGCTGAAATAGCATAATGAACAAAGTTATTCAAAGAGGTTTTTCTTTAATATCATACACTCCAATCCCCAATATTATTTGATCAGAATAATATGGTTACATCAATGGACTATAACAGGATCAAGTTACCTTGACCTTGAGGCTAAACTGCATATGGCGTCTACATCTCATGCCTGGAATACAAACACACATTTAGGTGTTTACATCTTGACACACCTTAAAACAACACGCCTAGGACCTCCTTTTATAACATAAGGAGTCCAGGCTTACAACAGATAAGAATTAGAAAACAAATAAATCTTTTAAACTTTAAGCTTTATCTTCTAAATCTTCTATCTGAATAAGGAGATCTTCTAGAATCTTCAAAATCTTCAAAATCTTCCATCTTTTGAAGAATTCTAGCTTTGCGTTTAAGTCCTTTTGTTTCATTCTTTTATTCACTTTGTCTCATCAAATCAAGAATCCCAACAATCTTCCCTTATTTGATGATGACAAAACAAACAAAGTCGTGTACGAACTTCATCATAAAGCCAAAGCTTCCCCTGAAGTTGAGATTTAATCATCTCCGTGAATTAAACAAAATCTTCTTAATTCAGACTTCCTTTGTGACATGTCACACCAAGGATCTATAAGTTGCAACCTGTTAATATTTCTTCCCCTTTTTGTCATAATCCTATATGGGACTTATGAATGTAAGCAACTTTGATTTCAACCACTTCAAACCAATATTACACTACTAACCCAAACTTTTTAATGACGTGAATTACCCTCCATGAGGCATAATAAGAATAATAAATCGAAGTAGTAGAAATCTAAACTAGCAGTAGTAATAATGACTAGCAGTAGTAAAAACCTTCACCTCAATGATGCATGTAAATGGTTAAACATTTTAACAATAAGCTTCCCCTGAAACCCATATGTTAACCATTTCTTGAATCTTGAATTCTGTAAGCTCTATTTAATGATTACTGATGAAGAAAACTAAGTATAACGAACTTGATGCTGAAGTAGAATAACCCAAACTTTTGTCTTATATCTTGTACTATCCACGTGACGTCAAACTTATACCAAGACCAAAATATAAGTAGATCGTAACCTCTTGACAAAATCCTTATCTTCTATGAGACACATAACCAAAGTGATAGCAAATGTGAGTATTGAGCACCATAAGTTTGTAGATCACACACCTTTGCTAGATTTGTCAAGTCTTCGTCACATCGTTTCTAAGCACGAACAAGTTATCTCCTACTAAAAGATATGATAAAACACGTACCTGAGTAATTACACTTCAACTTCAAATAGGTGATAATTAATCATCTTTGTAACCAATTATAGCAATAAATACGAGCCTTTAAATCTGTTAAGAATATGTAAACCAAAACCAAAATCCAAACAGTAAACACCAAAAAACAAACAAACTTGTGTTTTTGTTTTGTCCGAGATCCAAAGTATGTGTGTTATCCGTTATCGTATAAAGCTAGCAGTAGTAACTCTTTTAAAGTTAGCAGTACAAACACACGAAACATCCCTGGCAGTACTAAGTTTCATTGACAACACTAATTATGTACTACTGTCCTAATCACGAAGCAGTATTAACTTTTAAAGGAAGCAGTACAAAAAATTTAACAAGCAATACTAACTTACTCCTTCCTCCCATGTTTAGCAACACTTTATCTGTCATAAAACTGTCACTAATCCGTCACTAATCTGCATTCTCCTTCCTCCCATAGCTTTTAGCGACACTTTATCTGTCACTAATGTGTCACTAATGTGTCACTAATTTGCATTCTCCTTCCTCCCATTCTTTTTGTGACACTTTATAGTGTCAGTAAACTGTCACTAATCTGCATCATCAGGACGTTTGTACTGCTGTTATGTGAATAAAACCTTTGGACTAATTCTTTTCTTTTTGTGGCGTCTGAGGTAATACCTAGGACCGAATGTTGCATGGGATTAAATATCCCATTCTTTTCTTTTGCTCCACGTAAAAAACCACAAGGCTAGCAGTACTTAACCATAAATCTTCTCGTCCAACAACGATTAGTAACAAAAAAAACCTTGTTACTTTCTGGAATTCGAACCTGATATCCTTAAACACACTTTGTAGCTTGAAAATCAAGTGTGTTTGCTATCCAAAACATAAACAAGGAACCTTGACTGCACAAACCTTTCATTTATGATAGCACTAACTCGTTTAAACCTTAGCAGCTATAACGAGCAGTAGTATTCTTTTTAAAGCATCAATATTAATATAATCCAAGCAGTACTAACCATCAACGAACAGTACTAATATTTCCCTTGGATTCCAAACATTATTAACCATAATAATCAAAAGTAACGAGCAATATAAATTCATCTTGGCAGTACTAACAAGCAGTAATGCTACTTGTATACTCGACAACATAGTACTAACCTTACTCGTCATAGCACAAATTATAAACATCATCACCACTAATCATGATGATATGATTATCATCGCCACGAATTCAAATCACAACCTGCTTAAATCATAACGACTTAGGTTTTGTACTCTTGTGCGTCAGATGCAAACTAATCCTTTTTTAATTCTGATCTTTATGCACGTGTTCCAGCATGAATCAAAGTAAACGTCAGGGGTTAGGTTTAACAGTAGATTTTATCATCATATTCAAACTCTTAACAAGATCAAAACCCTGGAGTCAATTAGGGTTTAGAATCGAACAAGATCAAAACCTGCTCCTTTTTCTTCATATCAATAAACAACCAAACCCTAAACAAATTAGGGTTTTCTTAAATCTCCAAGCAGCTTTCATTATTCACTCCTACTAGGGTTCATCATCAATCTAAGGATCGACTCACCAAAGCTAGTAGAAACAAAAATAATTTTGATTGATCAAAACATCTTTTGCTTGTTCCATGAACAATCAAAAACCCTAGGTTTTCTTTACGCCATTCAATACCTTTTGCTGTTGCTGCTCCTTCTCGATGCCATTCAAAACAAACACGATAAAGAAAACACCTTGTTTTCCTAGATCAAGAGTCCCATGGCTCTGATACCACCTAATAGAACTAAAACATGTGATAATTCTTGGATTGTTTATAGCTCAGATTGTTTAGATCTTATATCTAGAATAATAATAACAATGAACATAAAGAATATGCATAGCGGAAATAGCATAATGAACAAAGTTATTTAACAAGGTTTTTCTTTAATATTATACATTCCAAGCCCCAATATTATTTGATCAGAATAATACGGTTACATCAATGAACTGTAACAGGATCAAGTTACCTTGATCTTGAGGCTAAACACTACACAAACTAGACATCTACATTTTCCTTGTGTATACACACACATACGTTTTTTTGTGTGCACTAAACTCCTTAAAACAACACGCCTAGGACCTCCTTTTATAACATAAGGAGTCAGTATTTACAAAAGAAAATAGAAAACAAAAAAAAAAATCTTTTAAACATTAAGCTTTCTCTTCTAAAAAGGGATTCTAGAAGGCTTTTGATATTAACTAAATATCTAGTGTAAATTTCATATGTTACAAGTTGTAGGTTTTGTATAAAAGGTGTTTACTTGAAAGTATTCATGTATTGTTTTATTTTCTAATGTAACAAGTGTAAAGTAATATTAACTTGGGTAAAGTTTAATAAAACTTTGGGTATTGGGTACAATTGTGGGTATTTGTTGAAGCGTAGAAATATTTTTGTGGTTCCGGGAATGCCTAAACTTAATTTATCGCGAAACGTAAACACTTTACGTAGCCGATAAAAATAATATGAACAAGGACCATAATTATTCTCAAAATAATTATTTAATACTTGATTGATGTAAACGTTTAATCGTTAGATGCCCGTTTACATTGAATAATCGCTTTTAGCTTACGCGATTTAACTTAACGTTTACGATTTAAAGCAAACACGTACAATACAAAAGATACATTATGGATTTATTGACGACGTCAATGACCCTAAAACACGGGGTGTTATAGAAATCCTTAATTTTCACCCATTATTCAACTCACTTTCACTCACAACAACTGTCCCACACATCTACATGCAACCATTATGGTACACTATCAAATACAACACAAACACAAACAAATAGAACGTTCAACTAGATAAACAACAACTTGAGCTAGATCTAGAGATTTTTCGCACCGTGCTGCAAACTTCTCTAATACAAAATGATCAACCTTTCACTGAACCTCCACAATATGAAACCATCATTAAGTTCATCCAATCACTTGGGTATGACGAAACACTCACTAAACCAAGCCTCTTCTTGTTTAACAAACTCTCACAACCATGAAGAACCATCTTCAATGCCATTAACAAATGCGTAACAGGAAAGTCAACAAGCTTAGACAAGGCAATGCTACCTCTACTACAGATATTCTGAGTGCTAGTTAAAACACCAATGTTGACTATGCATCACTGATCTGGGATGAATTCGAATATCAAATCACTAGCAGAACGAGAATGAAAGCAAATACACTTCCTTACCCAAGGTAAACTAATTGTTGATCATTGTTTATCCACGATTAATGTAATTGCCAAAAGATCAGATGCAGATATACACACTGAAGCAATTGATAACTTGATGCACACGTTGAAAACTGGAAAGGAAGGAGAAACAAAGTATGAAATAAAGATACCCGAAGTGATGCTGAATGATTTGATAAAGGAAAAGCAAGCATACAAGGTGTATATGAAGAAGTGTGTGGAAATAGACGTTTCAATGGTTCAACCGCAACCGATTGATCCTACCCAAGGAACGAATATTGAAATTAGTGCCCAAGTAGGAACAGGTCATGGAAAATTTTCATGAAGAAAGGAAATTTTGCTGTCAATGCTGGAAAGGAAAAGAATAAAATGTTAGTAAGAAAAAGTTAAATGTCATGTTCTAAGACAATCTTGTTCCAAATGAAGATGATGCTATAATGTTAACATAAATTTTAATTTTAAGTGTCGAAGATGAACAAAGGAGACGTGATGAACTAATGGCAAGAGAAAGACAAACATCACTCATAATTGGAAGAGAAGTGGAAAAAGGAGTAGATAACGCTTATAGATCCGATTATTCAAGGCCCTAACTACAGGGGTGGAGGGATGTACAAGGTAGAGGGCCGCTGCCCTCGATAAACCGACAATTTTTTTTTAGTGCTGATGTTGATTTTTATACACTATAAAATATACGATATAATACCACAAGAGCAATTAAGAAAATTTCCTTAAGGAAAATTCACTCTTAAAAAATATATATATAATATATAATACGTATATTTAACCGGGAAGTATGATCACCCGGGTCGTTTCCCCAACGACTTGTGAAATTGAAACCACGTTTTAGCTCGGATTATGATTTGAATGAGAAAAAGGATATTTCTGAGTATTTATAACTACTAAATAAAAGCAACAATTAAAATTAACAATTAAAAGCTTTTAAACACTTAAACAATTTACGGGAACAAATAAAACGCGACAAATAAGCAAAAACACTAAATTAACTCCTAAAAATGCAAACTAAATTTCTAAACCTAAAATAGGACAAAAGAAAATTTTAAGAAAAAGAAAAACATTTTTTTAATTATTTTTGAATTTTTTATGAATTAAAAACTATTTTAATCTAATTAAATCTAAAAAATAGCAAATTAAGTCCTAAAATTTTAGAAAAATGATTTTTAAACTTAGGAAAATCTAAAATAACATAAAAACTCAGAAAACTATTTTTAACTATTTTTAAAAATAAAATCCTATTTTTAAACTTAAAATTAAAGGCTCAAAAATGAAAATTAAAATCTAAAAGGTGTAAAAATGATTTTACTGGATGTAAACCTAAAAGTAATTTTTATAAAACTAAAAACTATTTTTTTGTAATTTTCTGAAACTTTTTCTATTTTTTATGTATTTTCTAAGATTTAATCTTTCGAAAAACTATTAAAAATAAACATACTAAATAGAAAAATGCCAAATATTTAGGGAAAATCTAAAACGTTATAAAGATCAAAGGAAAAATAAGAAGAATCTCAAAGCTTAACAATAAGCCGAGAAAAAGCTATTATAAGCTACGACTTATTATAAAAAAACTTAAAAGGAAAACGAGTATAAGAGTTAAATGGAAGGAGAAGTAGACGGATGAGCTATTGTAGCATGATGGTTAACACGTATGGTTTGTGTGAGGGAGGTCGTGGGTTCAAGTCTGGCAAACCCCTATTTTTTTCACTTTTTTATTTTTTACTTTTAACAAAAACTAAATATCCAAACTTATTAAAAACTTGATTTTAAACAACTTTAAAACTATACTTTTTGTCTGAAAATGACAAATAAGCTCTGAAACAGCTTATGAATAAGCTGTTACAGTAAGTAAGGGATTTAAGCTTGTTTTTGCTGAATTTTACTTAAAAGCTTGCACTAGCTTTAATATAAGCTCAATTCTAAATCCAAAAGCTGTTCTAGATTCCTTGTGATGTCTACAAGCTAGAAATGAAAAGCTACTTAAGCTGAAAACACATTAAGCTAACTGAAATAGGAGATTAAAAGGCTAAACTCAGGAAGAAACTTAAAAAGCTAAAATTTTAAACTAAACTAAAAAGCTTAATAAGCTAATCCAGACTCTAAGCTTATGAAAACTAGTTAATCTACTATTATACTATGAAACTAAATGATAAAATCTATTCCTATAAGCTAGAAATCAAAATTTAAAAGCTAACTCTTATCTGCTACTATTTTTTTGGCTTTTTTGGATTTTTAATGACTTTTGACAGCAAATTTATTCTATAAATTTAGCTAAGAAATGTAAAATAAAAGCTTAACTTCATTAAGCTATTACTAAACTATAAGCAACTACAATTTTAGATCCTAAAACCTACCTTAACTATCCTAAATGAAACCTGAAATGATAGCAATGGTAACTTTGGTTACCACTGCTAGCACAAATGAACAAAAGCCAAAACTAATTTGCAAGTGACCTCTTTGGTCTTACCTGCAATGATCACTCCTATTGAGTGTAGTAGATCACTAAATAAACAATTACCAAGCCTATAAGAGCTTGGACTAGATTTTAGCAATTAAACAAAGGATACATCTCCCTTGGCACAGACATATGAAAAATAAGCTTCAAAATGTTTTAGAATACAAACTAAACCTCAAACCTTTTTTAAAACTTAATCATCTAGGAAAGCTCAGCTGTCCATAATGAAAACACAAAATGACTTTGACTTTTTAAGGTCAAATAGGCTTAAACCAAACACTCCTTTCAGACTTGATAGATTTATATTAAGCTTTGAAAATGAATTCTAACTTATAAACTTTTTATTCCAGATAATATTTAGCTTAAAACAAGTTTAATGAACACAAATTAACAACTAAATTAACTAAAATTTAAGAATTAAAACTATTCTACTATATTTTGTATTTTTATGGATTTTATGACAGAATTAGAAGGACTATAATCTACTACTATTAAGCTAAAGAAATATTGAGATTTATAACTAATAAGCACAAATAAAGAGCAATAAGCACAATTAAGCAACTATACTAAGCAAATGAGCAAATCTAAACTAATAATCAATTATAAAGCAATTAAACTAGAATTTAAAGACAAGGAAAGTAAAAGAAGGACTTACAAGTAGCTTCAGCCAAACAGAAGCTTAAAGGCTCAATTAAGCTTATCATCTAGCTCTAGCTTATCCATTTGGATAAGCCAGTGATTGTCCATGAGAGCCCTTCCCTTTTTGGCTCTCCTTTCATTAGCTAAAATCCAATAAGTTCAAGGTACTTAGCTGTTTTAAAGGTTTAGGTATATTAAAATCAAACTTGAGCTCAATTATTAGCTTAGAGACTAATAAGAGCTTTATAAGAGCTTATGAACTTTAGCTTAACAATTAAAGGAAAATGAGAGCTTATGAGTAGAAAACAAGAGAACTTATGACAAAGTGAATTTGTATTTCATTAATATAAAAGCTGGTTTACATTACTTTAAAGAAAATTACAAAAGGCTTTTAAAGGAAAATAAACTAAAAACTATAATTAAGCTAAAATTAAAAACTAACTAACTATTTAAAAATTCTCCCCCAAAGTCCCCTTGTGTGTGAAGTTGTGTGGCTATTTATAGCCATTCTTTGAAGCCTCTAGGCCTTGCCTTGCTGCCCACGCTCCTTTTGATCTCAATCGTACAATTACACAATGATTGGAGAGTGATTCTTAGCCATTTGATCAAATGGTAGTCACACGGATAGCCAAACTGTCATTTCTTTGATGTGACCTTGTGCTTGTTATGTGAGTGATTTAAGAGCAAAATCCATCATCCTTGTGTGCTTTCCCACATCCATGTGTGATTCCTTTGCTAAGTGAGCTAATGAAGCATATAGATGACTAATTTGACCCTGCCATCATATTGTACTTCACTTGAATTGTCTTCCGTACCCTTTAATTTTAAAAAGCCCTTTGATTTTGACCCATGGTGAAATAGGGAAGACGGTGAATAGTGTTTGGCGCCCTTTTCCTTTTTAACTGAATTTGGGGTAAAATCGTTTTAAACTTTAGAGAATTTACAAATTCAGTCCCTATCTTTGTTTTATAGAAATGAAGTGCTAAGTGACTTTGAATATTGGCAGGAATGGTCCCTGTGGTTTAATAAAATGGCAATGGGCTAGGATTTTGGGCTTTTATTATGGGCTTATGGTCCGGGTAAGGGTTTTTAAGGGTTTAAGGGCCCATTTAGTCATAGGGACCTCTTGTGTAACTTTTGGAGACTTGAGGGACTCAAATGGTAATATTGGAGTTTTTGTCCTTTTGTTTTTGACTTTTGCTGAGTGAGGTTTGACCAGGGTTGACTTTCTTTGGCTTCGACTTTGAATCCTTGGCTTCTTTCGTGCTCTTCCGTCCCTTGTGTCCGTGTTTGCCTGTTTTTGACGGTTTTCTTGTGATTTCTGATATATCCGTACCTGCACACACAAAACACAAAAACAAGTATATTTTTGCCATTTTAAGTCTGTTTTGGGTTTAATTGGGTTATTTTAGGTATAAACAGATATGTGTAATTTTACACCTATCAAGTGCAAAAATTGTATTTTTATGGCCTTATTTTTAGCTTGCCCCCATCCTAAATCTCAAATTGCCCCCGATAAGACTGCTTAAATATCAAAAAGCTATTGAAAAGCTGCTAAAAGATGCTAAGAAATTGCTAAAAGCTGCTAAAAAACTGTTAAAAACTGCTAAAACGCTGCTAAAAAAAAAAAATTCTAAAACGCTGCTAAAAAGCTGCGGTTTTGGAGTTGTTTTCGGAGAAAAAATAATTTGCCCCCTATATACCAAGATCCTGGCTCTGCCACTGCCTAACTAGCCGATAAATGTTAAAGGGATAAAGCCATAGAATACCAACGAACTTTGCCTAATTTATCGCTTTGGTACGTGTACTGAAACAATTATCGATTTGGTACGTGTACTTACATAAAGTGTTCTCATTTGCACATTTTGATGATGTGTCATACATGATATGCTAACACGTGGCACATCAATAACGTGACACATCATCAAAATGTGCAAATGAGAACACTTTATGTAAGTACACGTACCAAATCGATAATTGTTTCAGTACACGTACCAAATCGATAAATTAGGCAAAGTTCGTTGGTATTCTACGACTTTATCCCTAAAATAATCAAAGTTTTGGCTTTTTTTTCTACTTTTCATTTTTAAGCATACGAGTTGTTAATAATTAAGCTCAAATATATTAAGTATACAAAAGACTCATTTTTGCATGAAATATAAGCAAATGTTAAATTAATCCGTGTGATAACAACCATTTACATTATTTAGTTGATGTTTATTTTTTTATACCCACAAACATACTTTCACTATGTAGCTTTCTCTCATCTACTCATGTATTATTTTTCAATCAAAAGTTTCTTTTAAGAATGCTTTAGTTTCCGCTAAGAAATTGCTAAAGAAAAACAAACATGGAACGAAATTCCAAAAAAAAAGGAGCTATTTGTAGAAATAGAAAATATGATGATGATGTTCACAATGAAACTATAAAAACCGGCGAAGAGGCTTTTAGAACCGGTTATTTCTTATACATTGCATATCAAACTATTTCATTACTAGAAAGTAGATTTGACCAATTTAAATTGTATGAATGTATCTTTAATTTACTATTTAGCATTGAAATATTAAAATCTCTAGATAATTACAAGCTAAAAATGTAGTTATTTGAACCTTAAAAGTTATTTAAGCCATATTATAACAATTTTTTGGGCATTAACGATAGAGATTTATTTTTGAAACTAAGAGTTTTTAGAGAAATAAAAATGAAAAAATGCTACACAAATTGGTATACTTAATTAAGTAATAAGAACTCTTTCCGTAATACTTATACGGCGAAGAGAATAATGTTATCCATTTCGGCAACAGTTAAAGTATTTCAAAACTAAAGTTAAAGTAAAAATTATCAACGCTTATAAGTGTCACTTTACAAAAAGATTAGATTTATTGGCTCATTTATCAATTCAAAATGAAATAGTGTATTATATTGATTTCGAGAAACTAATTCAAGATTCTCATAAGAAATTAGAAAAGTTAATTTTGTATAAACGATTCTCGGCAAATAAAATTAATAAAAAGGGATAATTCCATATTTACCCAATATAAATCTAAAAATGCCATATTTACTGAACTCACAAGTGAACAATGCATAATGTACAATGATTTTGATGCATGTTTGAAGAAATATGGAATTTTGATGTTTTAATTGGGGAAATATGAAATTGCCCCTTAATAAAAATGACCTGTTTTAGAGCTTTGCTTTAGATCTCCGAGAAAGTTGAGCCGTCTCTGATGCCTAACAAACTCATCAACCTATCAATAACTTGTATGTTTAGCCCGCCCGTATTAAATATAGAAACATAAAAACGTGGTTGATATTAACATATATCCCCAAACGTTCTTCACATGTGGATCATATTATTTGTAGCTGTTGTATACCAAAATTTCAACTATTGATAACTATAGGTATGATATTATTTTCATATCTGCAACGTGTCTTAAAACTACTAAAATATACGTACATTAAAGTCGGATCATAACATCTAAACAAGCGTATATTAGGCAAAATCATAATATTCCTAACTTAAAAGCTATGCTTTATTCAACACAAAGTTGTTACATCTCTGTTTGATGTCTTAATAACATATCAAACATACTTATAACAAGGGTGAAAGCTATAGATACGCAAGATATTTTTTTTTATAAAAATCGAAATATGTAATTAACTAAATCTATTACTAGTATTTCTAAAGTACTTTCAAATTTTGATCAATATACGTAATATGACCGGTTATTTAACCTGTTTGACCGGTTACCAGTGGCGGAGACAAAGGGTGAGGCCGGGTGGGCAAGTGCCCCCCTAGCAAAAAAATATTAGTGTAAAATTTCAAAAATATCCGGTTATTTTTATAATTCCTATAATCTTTAATATATAATATAATTCCCCCCACCCCCCCCCCCCCCCACCCCCCCCCCCCCCCCCACGCCCCCACCCCCCCCCCCCCCCCCCCCACCCGCCCCCCCCCCCCCCCCCCCCTCCCCCCCTCCCAACCCGCCCCCCCCCCCCCCCCCCCCCCCCCCCCCCCCCTATCGAAACACTTTGTAGTGTAGGTTTTAAAAATAATCAAAGTTTGCCCCCTCGACCATAAGTTTCTGGCTCCGCCCCTGCCGGTTACCACTTATAAAAGTTACATTATTGGTCCATGTGGTTTGCCTTGACTTCCGTCGTTAGCCCATGTCATTTTTTTAACTTTAGCCATTAGTCCCTTTCTAAACGAGTAACTTTCACTGTTAGTCCTTTTTAAATCGTTAGTCGCGTGTCATGTTTTTTTTAATTTAGCTGGGTATTTGACTCACTTATTTTGACCTCTTTTTTTAACTAATGGATTTGACCCACTTATTTATATACGTTTTTATCTACGTATTTATATACGTTTTCATTTACATTTATATATATATGTTTTTATATACGTATTTGTATACGGTTTTATTTAATTATCTATATTTTTTATCTACGTTGATACGTAGATAAAAACGTGTGTGTGTGTGTGTGTGTATATATATATATATATATATATATATACTAGTGGCTAAGACCGCTCGATGGACGGACATGACTTGTAATTATTGTTTACATTTTTTTGTTTTGGTAATTATTGGGTTTCAAAAATTGTGTGTTATACAAATAATTTTTAAAGCATAGTAGCAATGTTTGTCTATTATTTTAGTTTTTTTTTACAAATACACATATTCATTTAGTTGCATAGCCCGTCCGATGGACGGGCGAGTCTTGTGAGTATCCAAGACATAAATTAAGTAACGATTAATGAATTACTAACATCGTAAAATTATATACAGTTAATAACGAACAAAAAGGAATGATTTGTAATACAATAAGAGGAAATACAAGTTAATAAATTATACGCTATTAAAAATATATTCTTCAGTTCCAATTTTGAAATAAAGCTTCTTTATACACGACATTTGTCGTTGAATTTGTGTATTTACCATCTCCATCACAACATAGAATCTTCAAACCCTTCCGCTCTTGACACTTAGTTTGCAACTTAATAACAACGTCTTCTGTTAAAAAACATCTCTTCTAAATGTTACGCTTCATCAAATCCAGATTAGCGTTACAAAAAAACATTTTATATTCTTTGAAGCAAGAATTGAGAGCAAAATATTCATACTTAAATCTAATTCAAGCGGTTATTAAAGAGATGAGAACCATGCATTGTACCTTGGCTTCGAGTGCCCAAAATCCTTAAAAATTTTGCATGGAATTCTAGGGTACCTAGTAGAAGCATTCTCAAGTAAAGATGGTTGCTATGTAGCCCCATAGCAAAAATCATACTTCAATACTAATTATTAGCCAACTATTGCAGTAGATGACTAATGAAATAAGTAGCTCGAAGACTTCCACACAGTACGGAGTTGTCTGAACCATACTAGAACTCCTCAAATCCACTATAATTTTGCTCATTATACTTGAATCCTAATTCATCTCCATACTCATTCTGTTCATAGAATGTGCTATTTTCTTTCATGTGTTCCAAACTCAAATGCTTCTGAATCCTCTGCACGCCTCATCAAGTTCTGGCGAACTATCGATTTCTTCAATCCTTTTGAGTTAGACTCGAGCAACTTACCCCATTGGAATTGGTTAAAATACCTGGACTACCATTTAGAAAATTGGGACCAGGTGTGTTGTTGTAAGTTTCATTAAATTCACTTGCAGCAGCAGACGAAGCTAGCTGAACAACGTAGTTGTTGGAAAGTGACTCAAAGTACGCTCAACAGCCTACACAAAAAGGTAGACTTCATGATGAGTCTTTTCAAAAGTGACTCAAAGTACTCAGATATGTTTTCACAGTTTGAGTCGGGTGGTGCCAGTGGGAGTGGCGGGTACGGGGACGACGAGGAGAGTGCCAACGAATAGGAGGACGAGGATGAGCATGGCGATGACGATAGTTAGTTGTGTTATATATGGGTTAGTATGCTACATTGTTACTTTATGTTAAATATTGACTTGTATGTAAACACTTGTTTCCCTATCCTATCATGTTGAATATTGACTTGTAAGCCCCGTTTATGACTAGGAAGCAACGTTTTGTAGACTTATTCGGATTTTGGACTATTTAGCTTTATTATGTTTTGGTTTTGGTACAAGTTGTGATGTATTTGTATTGCGTTGATCCGTTATATTGTATTGTGTTTTGGTACAAGTTGTGATGAGTTTATACAGGTTTTGGTACAGGTTTGATGTTTGGTAGATTTTTTCTGGAAAAAATCTGAAAATCGCCTGCTGTGCAGGCTGCATTTTAAAAAAAATGCTGACTATTCCCCGGCGACATGTCGCCGGGGATAGTATTTAAAAAATGCAGATTTATTAAAAAAATGCAGACGATTCCCCGGCGATTTTCTTATACGTTGACAAGTCAAAGTATATGGAACACTATCCCCAGCGACTTGTCGCCGGGGGTAGTGCCCAATTAACTAATCGCTTAATTAAGTGTCGTAATTACTTAATTTTAACTTGGACATTCCCTAGCGACATGTCGCCGGGGAATATGTGTCACGGTGGCACTAATTACTTGACTGAAAAATATGTGGGACCCACCTTGTCGTTGGGGATTGTCGCTGGGACGTATCCGTAGCGAGCTTTCCCCAGCGAACATTCCCCAGCGACAAGTCGTCAGGAAAAGGTATCCCCAGCGACAAGTCGCCCGGGAAACCCCCAAAATGTCGCTGGGACCATGATCTTACTACACACAACTAGATCATCGAAGAAGCCTCCCTCCAGCTCTTCTCACGTGTACCCCTATATATCTGCTCTTGCCGTCTCAACACGTAACAAACATCATTTGACGGTCAAAATTTGTTGTTGCAAATGTTTCAACATCAACTAAGATATATACATCTTATATCAAATTTATCTTTTTTTCCAATATGAAGTGAAGTTAGAAAACAAATACTCGTAAAACTTGTAAAAGAAAAGTTAAAAACAGATATCTTATAAAATCACCTTCCTAGCTGATTTCAATGTAAAAGTGAAACATTTTATAGTTTTGAATGTCGTGGAGCAAATTAAGAAGCGGAGGGGCAAGCATTTTATATGCTACAACACCTTGTCTTCTTAAACTGCTCCGCGATATTTGTTAACTATAGTCATAAGTTAGTATAATAACTTCTTAAATCTGCCAAATGTTTCTACTAAAAGCTAAATTAGAAGCATGTTTATAACTTTTTGTTTGAAATCCATCCCTTCTATAACCTTAATGCTATAACTATTTTATTGATGGAGATCTAGCAGCGAATAGAGAAACGGAGAGAGCCTTTGAAGTCTTCAAATCTTTACATGCAGCGGATAGAGAAACATTAAGAATAACCCAAAGTATCCTAACAATTGTGTGGATTTATGACCTTAGCATAAATCACCAACACAAATAACAATTGTGTGGATTTGTGACCTTAGCACAAATCACCAACACTAGCACAAATCACCAACACAAATAACAATCGTGTGAATTTGTGACCTTAGCACAAATCACCAACACAAATAAAAATAAACAGAAAATCGTGTGGATATGTAACCTAGCACAAATCACCAACACAAATAAAAATAAACAATAAAACAATAAAACAAATATAACTTTTTCTTTTTTTTTCTTCTCTGCCGTCATTTTTTTAATGACCGAAAACAATTGTCTGCTCACCAATTTAGAATGAATAACCTCCTTTTTTTTATTCTTGTCGGCTGCTAGTATCTCCACTAGGCACGAATAGGTGTGTCCTTTTTTTATTTTCTTTGTGTCGGCTCTCTCCCCCTTTTTTTTCTTTTATCGTCATATGTTATACATGGATGGTGATGTGGATTAGGGTTTGATGGGGGTGGTTTAGGGGAGGCAGCTCAACATAGCCACCTAGGTCCGAGGATCAGACCCGCTCCGATACCATGTTACACAATGATAAACCACATAGGTTATGATTATTATTCATGCACTTTATATAGAAATTACATGAGAAAACCTTAATGGACCCAAAGCCCACATACCGAGCTTGGGCCAAGTAACCTATCACCTAATAGTATTGTCTAGTTAGGCAGATCAATGATATTCTTTTAGATATAGATTACAAGTGAGTGAGTTCGTCAATAAAGTATTGTGGAGTCAGTGACGAATGACAAACAAGAGGAATGAACCCATGGCTAAGCATTGTACAAAGTCGTCACAAAGTAGTGCGATAATATCAAAAATTGATCAAAAAATGATCACTGGTTGGAAACTATGACCATGGATTACAAGAAGCTGCCAAGGAATATTAGGCCCATGTTTTTGCATTTAGATATGTCACTAAGGCGTAACGCCAATGCCACAAAAACACTCACCTAT